>JAJKFJ010021702.1:0-10460 GCA_027382625.1 Tetmemena sp. SeJ-2015 | reverse complement strand
AGATTTGACTATCAATTAGGTTATTTCAGATGCTGAAAACTCGGCTGTGAAAATGCTAGACCCTAGTTTGCTCTCTCAACAAAATTTATCTTAATTTCAAAATAGATGACTTAATTCCTCAATGCAATGATTAGAAAAGAAAATGTATTAAATAAATATACAAAACTGCTAATATCCAATTAAAATCGAATAATCTCAGCTTAATATCAATACTAATACCTCTTGAATTAAGAATAGACTCATAATCCCTTAAACAAAATTTCTGCCTCGACTTTTTGGAAATTTTTAAAAAAGGAAAATTTGGAAATTGGGAAATTTTAAAAGGAAATTTTAAATTAAAAACCTTTGCATTTTGATTAATTTCCGGGCTACTTAATCGGAAAAATTTTCAAATTTTCTAATTGGGAATTAAGATTTTCAGAAATTACCTGTCTTAATTCAAATTATCAATGGCGACCTATTTCTATCTGAGTTATGACTAGATTAAAGAGAAATAATTAAGACTTCTCCAAATAAGTAATAGGCAATTTAATCACAATTAATCTCAGCTCAATATAATCAAACTCTGTATTAGTTAATTACTTAATGAATAAAGCAATTTAATTAAAGCCTAAATGGAGGACTCGTTGATTTTTACAAGGAACTCATACTTATGAATGACTTATTACACTAGGCTTAATAATTAAGAACAGTAATAGAAGCCATAATTTTCAATTAAGAATAAGCAATATAATAAGAAAAAACGTACTCATTTTTAAGATTTAATTATCGAAACTAAGCTACTTAATGTTAATTAGAGTATCTGCTAATTTCTCTTTCATGATAAAGCTCTAGAGTAGATTTGTTTCCATTATAAGTATCAGTTTACTTCTCAAGAGGGTCTTAATTTACTCCTAAAATAATTCAGGAATATAGTTTTAATTCCATAATTAGAAGACTATTAAGAACTAAAAGATTTCCTTTATAGCTGAAAGGATTTCTCTATAGAGATTTCCTCTAGACATGAAAGATATCTAGATTAGCCTGCTCTCACCATATCATAAATAGGAGCAGTTGCTAAATTAAGCAATTAAGCAAGAAGATCATCAATTATTGCGAAAAATAAAAGGCTTAAATAAAATGAGACTCTTATAAAACCAATTAGCAAGATGTTCACCCAATCAAATATATGTCATAAAGTTTGTTAGCAATAACTGAATTGGAAGAGTCGATAAAATCTATGCTTGAGTAACTGCAATCTAAAACTGAGTAATCATGGGAATAACAAGATTCTTTTAATTATATTCATTAGAGTAGATTATTCTTTTATGAACCTATAAAAAGCAAAAGAAAAGATATCTAAATAAGGCAGTTTATATTCCTAAAGCATATCATAAGCATATGATATAGTTGGTTCTATAGCTAAATAATGTAATAATTTCTTTATAATAACCGCTTTATTAAGGGATATTCAAGAAATTTGCAAAAAATAAGCTTAATAATGATGAATATACATTAATATTTTTAAAAGTTGAAAAATTGAATGTATTTTTTTCATTCTCATTTTTCATTTTTTTAAAAAATTTTTCATTTCTAAAAATATCAATAAGGAAATTGCTTCATTTAATAGGAGCAGATTTTTTACATTTTTACTTTGGGATTTCAATTTTTTAAACTCATAATAAAGGAAAAATGTATTAAAGAGTTAAATATCAATGAATTTTACTTATGAATAAGATATTTTTTCTCTGGGATAAAAAGATTTTTTCGAAAAAAAAGATTTAAAAAAGATTTTTTCCAAAAAAAATTATCTTCAAATAATGTATAAAAAATGCACAAAAAATTGTCATTTTTAACCTATTTTAGAAATTTTATTAAAAAATCGATAGAGCATATACGATTCCTTTGGGACATCTCTGAGGGATTTTTCGGAAAAGGCTGGAAACAGGTCAAATAGGCAAAACAATGGTAGAAATGCATGAAATATTTCCGATTTCCTGGCAATTTTTTCGGAATAATTGAAAAACTATGCGCACAGGCAGATAGAGCATACTTAATTTATAAGGAGATCCGTTTCGTCCTACAAGAATTTTAAGCCAGAAAGCCTCCAAAAAAGGGGCCCAAAATCCAAATCCTTTTTACCCAAAAATTTTTTTTTAAAAAGTTTATCAAAACAAAAAAAATAGGTATTTAATAAAGCATTTTTTTTCCCAAAATTTTTTAACCAAAAAAGTTTAAGATAAAATTTTCAAAATTTTTTATTTAGGAAAAAAGTTTTTTCAAATATAAAAAAAATAAAAAAAACCACTAATCTGAACTTCTTTTTTTTCTGAAAAAATATATAAAAATCAGCTTTTTAAAAAATTTTATTATATAAAAAAAAAATTAAATAAGATATTAATCTAATGAATAGGTTCTTATATGCTATTCTTTATTTTGAGGAAAAAAAAAATTTAAAAAGGGGGTTTTTTTCAAAAATCCAAAAATATTTAAAAAAACCCAAGTTTCCCCCCGGGGATTTATTCCAAATTTCCTTTTTGGAACAATTAAAAAAACTTCAAAACCACTAAAATTTTTTCCATTTTTTCAGAAAATTGAAAACATTTCCAAAAACCTTTTTATTTTTATTCTTTTTTTAAATTTTTCAATAAGGTCTTTTTAAATTTTGGAAAAGGGAATTAAATTTTTTCTCTTGTTTAAAAAAATTTTTATTTGGGTGTTTTTTTTAAAATTACAAAACAAAATAAAACGTTTTGGAAAAAGAATTTTGGTTTTTTTCCTTTTTTTGAGGGTTCCTTTCTATTTTTGAAAAAAATAGAAAAGTTTTTCAAGGGAAAAAATTTCCCCAAAGGGGGTTTCCCTAAAGGCAGTTTCTTTTTTAAAATGCTTTCATTCTTTCATTCCAAAAATCTGTTCGGGAAAAAATAAAAAAGGGCCCCTGCCTTCGGGATTTTTATCGTTTTTTTTGGGGGAAATTTTGGGGGAAAAATTTCTCGGGGCCTCCTAAAAGAAAAGGATTTTAAAAAAAGCGGAATTTTTTTAAAAAAAAAAATGTAGTAATGGAAAAAAATGGGTTGAAAATTAATTGGGTTTAAAATTAAATAAAAGGGTTGAAAAATTATAAAGGGGAAATAAAAAAATTTTTAAAAAAATTTAAAAAAAAAAATAATTTCTTATTTTAAATTTTTAATTTAAAAAAATTGAAAAATTAAAAATGGAAAAAAGAAAAAAGGGGAGTTGAAGGGGGGATAAAAAAAATTTTGGAAAAGGAGAAAATTTTGGGGGTTAAAATAAATGGTTTTTTGGGAAAAAAAAGGCCGAAGAAAAAAAAGGGGAAAAATTCAATTGGGCCCAGAAGAAACAAAATTTAAAATTTTGGGAAATGGAAGACCATAAAAAATCTCGAAAAAAGTTTTTGGAAAAAAATGAAAGAAAAAAAAAAAAGGCAAATTGAGAAAAAAAGGAAAAAGTTTTGGGGAAAAAAAAGGGTTGGGAAATTGAAAAATAAAAAAAATAAAAAGGTGAAAGGGAAATAAATAAAGGGGAAAAAAAAAAATCGGGTTAAAAAAAGTGGAAAGGTGTTTTTGGGGGGTTTTAAAAAAATTTTGTAAAGGGGAAAATAAAAATTTAATTTTTTTAAAATTTTTCAAGAGTTTTTCATCAAAAATTTTAAAAAGGGGGTTTAAAATTTTTTTTCGTTTTTTGCAAATTGCCCTTTTTTAATTTTTAGAAAAAAAATCTGACCCCTTTAATTTAAATCCCAATTTTGGGAAGCGGGGAAAGGGCAAAAAACAAAATTTTATTCACTATTTATCTAAGTATAAAGGTTATGGGGTTTATTTACTTTAATTTATTGTGATGAGTATTTGCGACGATTTATTTAATGTTTATAAGATTTTTTAACTAATCTTTTAGATCTTTTTGGTTAAAAATCACACAATGGCAGAATGAGAAATTTGAAATGCTTCCCCATTATAAAAAATTAAACATATTCTTTTTAAGGGCAAAATTTATGTAACCATTTTTGCTTTTTTAAGAAAAAGATTTTCAGCTGTGACTAGCATCAATTTACTAATAAAAGAAATGAATGATTAACTTATTCTTAAATGAAGCTAAAATGGAAATTGCAACTTGCTCAACTAAAATACAGTACTCTACTGAGTTTGACTAAGAAAATAAAGGAATAAACGAAATCTTAGTGAAAACATTAAAACAATGTAAGATAGGGGTTAAAATTTTTATTAATGCATTAGGTCAAAATGAAGGTAGATTTATAATACGAAACAATCATTAAATATAAAAAAGCAGAAATCTTATATATATAAATTAACAAGAATAAAAGAAGTAACCTGGTTACAATAAATACAAATTGAAATAACTATTAAAAACTCCTGCTGTAAATCTTGTAAATGATGAAGATAATCTAATTGTATCTTCGTGGAAAATTTTTTTAATTTAGTAGGAATTTCAATAAAAATCGATGATTGTATAAATAATAAATGAGGAGTTGTAACTTCTTAGCAGTTGAAATCATAGTTCACCCCTGATCTACAGCTTGTTTGATAGTCTATCAAAAATTAATATGAGTTACTTTTTTCATCGTCTTCACAACACCTCTATGAAAAGAGATATGATGTGCGCATTCCTCTTCATCATCCTCATAAAAGTCTTTATTAAAAATTGTGCCTACACTGAGCGCTCACACACAAAAGTTTAAAGGATAAACAGTTCTTAGAATTAGATGCTGAATAGAATGGTATAATAATTATTTAAATTGGACACACTTCAACTGCCACTGATTTACTTCATTTTAATTTAATACTTAATTTAATTCTATTTTTTATTAAATTAGCAGTCAAAATAAAATTAAAAAAATTAATTTAAGAGTTAGAGGTGCAGTTTAAGTGTCTCAAAAAATTAAAATGATTACAATTTTCTCGTTCGCATAATATTTTGAGGATTTTAATCCTCCATCTTTTAGTGCTTAGAGTGCAATTTAAAAATATAAGAGATAAAAGCTTTAAATAGTTTTAATATATGCTTGGTAATGCTTCGATAATATTAAAGAACAATCAGATTCAAGATTTGTTTTAATTATTTCAAAAAAAAAACAGTAGATAATGGGAGTATTTGAGGATTCAACTGCTCAACCTCAACCTCAACCCCTTATTATATTTCTAGCCAATTATCTATTTTAACTTAGTTCTTAACTAGAAATACCGAGAAATAAGTATTAGTATGAATAATTATTTTAACAATTTCTGGATAATATTTGTATTTTTTCATGCTCATTCCAGATATTGAAGATTGAAAATATTTATTTGAGGTATAATTAAAACCATATTATAATTGGAAAATCTTAACGATGTATCCTAGATTCCTGCTCTAATTTTGTCTTTATTTATATCTTCTTAAAAGATAAATTAAAAATGTAAAATGTGGCTCTCGTTGCTCCAACATTGAATAATAGTTTTCTTCAACCCATATTAATTTATTTTAAATTTAAATTATGGAATTTCTGTTTTTAAACAGTAAAAAGTATATTTATAATTTATAGTGAAAAAATTATTTAAAAATTTGTTTTATAAAAAAATAATATTTTTAATGAAAAGTTATTCATATTATAAAAACTAAAGAATTTTTTTTAAAGATGTCCCCCTAATTATTTGCGTATAATTTACTTTCATATTATTGCTCTTAGTGATAAACTTCGACCAATATTATATAATTAAAATATTTTTAAAAGTATAAATAAAATTATAACTCTAAAATACTAGGGAATATGATGATGATGATGATGATGATTGATGATGGATAATGATGAATATGAGATGATGATGGATGATTGATGATATGATGATATGATGAATGATGATGATGAGATGTAGATGATAGATATTAGATAGATGATTGAAATGATTATGATGATGAATATGATGTGAGGACTAGACTTATATGATTGATGGATACAGATAGTTGATGGTGATTGATGATGATGATGATGATGAGATGATGATGATGATTGGATGAGGATTTCGATGATGAATGATGATGATGAGATGATGATGATATGATATATGTTGAGATGATGATAGATGATGATGATTGATGATGAATGTATGCGATGATGATGATGATGATGATGATGATGATTGATGATGATGATTATGATGATTGATGATGATGATGATGATGATGATGATGCATGATGATGATGATGATGATGATGATGATGATGTATGATTGATGATGATATGATGATGATGATGTTGTGAATATTTCGATGATAATGATGATGATGATGATGATGATGATGAATGATGATGATGATGATTGATATGATGATTGATGATTGATGATGTGATGATGATGATATGATGATGATGATTGATGAATGATGTGATGATGATGATGATAGATGATGATGATGATGATGATGAATGATGATGATGATGATGATGATGATGATGATGATGATGATGATGATGATGATGCTGATGATGATGATGATGATATGATGTGATGATGATGATATGATAGATGATATGGAGTTGATGATGATGATGATGATGATGATGAGATGATGATGATGATGATGAGATGATGATGAATGATTGATGATGATGATAAATATGATGATGATGATGATGATGATGAGATGATTGAAATAAGATGAATGATGATGATGATGATGATTGATGATGATGATTGATGTATATGATATGCAATGATATCTGATGATGTTGATGTAATGATGATGATTAATGTAGATGATGATGATGACTGATGATGATGAGATGAGATGATGATGATGATGATGATGATGATGATGATGATGATGATGATGATGATGATGATGATTGAGATGATATGATGATGATGATGAATGATGATTGATGATGATGATGATGATGATGATGATGATGATGATGAATGATTTGATGATGATGATGAATGATGATGATGATGAATGATGATGATGATGATGATGATGATGATGATATAGATGAAATGATCGATGATGATGTGATGATGATGAATGATGATGATTGATGATGATGATGATGAGATGATGATGATGATGATGATGATGATGAATGATGATGATGATGATGATGATGATGTGATGATGATGATGATGATGATGATGATGAATGATGATGATTGATGCGATGATGATGATGATGATGATGTTGATGATGATGATGATGATGATGATGATGATGATGATGATGATGTGATGATGGATGATGATGGATGATGATGATGGATGATGATTGATGTGATTGTTGATGATGATATGATGATGTCGATGATGAATGATGATGATGATGATTATGATGATGATGATGATATGATGATGAATGTATGATGATGATGATGGATGATGAGAGGATGGATGATAGATAGATATTGATGAATTGAGATGATGATGATGATGATATGATGATGATGATGATGATGATGATATGATGATGATGATGATGATGATGATGATATTGATGAAATGATGATGATGATGATATGATGATGATTGATGATGATGATGATGATGATGATGCATGATGATGAGATGATGATATGATATGATGATGATGATGATGATGATGATGAAATGATGATGATGATATGATGATGATGATGATGATGATGAGTAGATGATTGATGATGATGATGATTAGATGATGATGATGATGATGATGAATGATGATGATGATGATGATGATGATGATGATATGATTAGATGATGATGATGATGATGATGATGATATGATGATGATGCATGATGATGATGATGATGATGATGATGATGATATGATGATTGATGATGATGATGATGAGATGATGATGATGATGAGAAATGATAATGAGATGATGATGATGATGATTGATGATGATGATGATGATGATGATTGTGGAGAATGATTGATGATGATGATGATGAGAATGATGATATGAATGATGATTGATGATGATGATGATGATGATGAGATGATGATGATATGATGTATGAGATGATGATGATGATGATGATGATGATGATGATGATGATGATGATGATGATGATGATGATGATGATTTGGGTTTGAATTAAATAATCCATTTCGTTACATATCTGATTTATAATTGCTGAGATTATTAATCCCATTATAAGTGTTTGTTACTTAGCAGATGTGGCTTTATATATTATTTAGGGAGGTGTTTGATTAGACTATTTTAATGAGCGAGGATATTAAATATGGCTACCTGCCCTATTAGATAAAGGCTTCTTCCTTATGGAGCCGCAGATCCTCTAGCTACCGACCCGGTACTCTCTAGCCATGTTACTTCTCTCAGTGCTTGAATCATTACCGATAGCCTCAAGAGGACTCGTGCGTTCCCATTTGCAGCACAGTGCAATGGCCTGGAATCCCTGCCTTTCAAACCTTCTCTGACTAGAGGCGTGAGCTGCTGGTCACTCGTGAGCCTCCACGTGTCAAGACTGATTGCCTTGTAGATAGGTCTAAGAGAGCTTGCTGTCTGCTTCCGGTAGTAAAACTCAGGATTTTCTCATAGGGGGTAAGCCTATATCTTATAATTGCATTGACTTCTTGTCCAGTAGTTTTTGCCAAATCTCCTCTCCAATCCATCTGGTCACTGGATGTCCACCATGTCCGCCTTTTGTCCGCCTAATTTCCGCATTGTCCCCCAAAATTTTCCCCCGCCATGTCCGCCAAATTTTTTCCGCCATGTTTTGGTTTAAAAAATCCTAAATGATGCCCCGCCATTTTATCCGCTACCCTGGAGTTCATCCACATCTGTTTTAGGTAAAAAAACAATTACTAGGGAATATAATTATTAATATACTTCTTTTAAAAAATACCCATCAAAAATAATTTATGCTAACTACTTACTTACTAAGAAAGCTTTTTGAAAGAATATAAAAAAAATATATTTTTTCCCTTTGTTTTATTATATATGATAATTAAAAAGGGAAATTTCCCGTGATTGTTTAAAAAACAAATAAAATGAGGAGATGCAATTATTTTATGACAGAAAGAAATGGCAGTTTCCCCCTCAGTTTCTGCATTAATTTTATAAAGAAAAAATAAAAATTAAATTTGTAAATTTAAAATTCCCTTTAATGGCTTCGACTTCTCTAAGGCGTCTTCATATTTTCATAAAAATTTTTAAAAAATGAATTTGTGAATTTAGGGTCAATTATAACTCTGTACTACGAGCTTTTATATAAAGAGGGGGAAGGAAAACAAATTGTTACAAATAATAAAATGGGAAATATAGAAAAGGATTTTTTTTGACCATTTGTTTTTTTTTTAAGCCACTTTTGTTTTTTTTTTTTAATTAAATTTGATTTTTAATTTAATTAAATTATTAAAATAAAAAAATTTAAAGAATTTAAATGACTTACTTTTTTTAATTTTTTTAAAAATTTATTTTTTTAAAAAGAAGCCCAAAAGTTTAAAAATTGAAATTTTTAATTAAATTTTTTCTAAAAATCAGGGGGGTAGTCAAAAATTTTAAAAACACCCTTTGAAAAGTTAATCTGAGCGATTTAAATTTCCTGTATTGGAATTTGATTCAGTTGTAGAAAACCTTTATTCTAGTAGGAATTTATTTGAAATGTGGAATTTAATTAAATCACATTTTATTAAAGTTTAAATCTCAATTAAATTAATTGACACATTTTAAGTTTGGAACATTGGAACATTGGAACTTTGGAACATTTTGGAGTATTAGGGCGTGATCACATCTTTTTTTAAAAATTAGCCGACCAAAGATAAAGACATCTAATCAAGGCGTGGAAAAAGTTCCAATGTTCCAAAGTTCTAATCCTGCGACAAATGGAGTTTAAATATATAAGAGCGTTGGAATATATAATTATTTATTTAAAAAATTAGCTCCCTTTAAATGGAAGCCTCTCCACCTTATTGATAATATTTGGTAAAATGAATCAGCCCTCCAACACCAGCAAGGATCCTCCATCCTACCATAAGAAACTTGCGTTTTTCCTACATCTTGACAGAAGTTTTTTCCCCAGAGATGATCAAACAGACCGAAGCAGCCCAGCTTGACTTCGTTAAAGATATTTAGTCGGTTGTGATCTTTGAAACCTCTAAGGACAGAGAGCTATACTTGGTCATTCTGTTAAAGAGCACTTCTCCAGGCCTCAGCAAATACTACTTCCACTCAAACAATTATAGAGGAAAGCAATTCTTGGAGTAGCAGGAAATAGAGTGCAAGAGCATCAACAGAGGAAATCTTTCCCAAGCCATCAAATTGCAAGGCCCAGCCAAAGTATTCACTGGAAGTCTATCTGAATTGCTCCGTGCTCTTGAAGTTCAATCAGAACGTGTGAGCAGAGAGAGACTATCTCAAGCAATAGAGGAGGGCAAGGAATCTGATCCAATTATCCAGTATGCCATCCAGCAGATGAGAGAGGGTCGAGCCCAGAGTTTCCAGGATCTCTTTAACAAGAATAT
>JAJKFJ010021701.1:0-11141 GCA_027382625.1 Tetmemena sp. SeJ-2015 | reverse complement strand
ACCAACTACTGCAATTGATCTATTTATCTCGACTTTAAAACTAAGCTTACTATATTCATTTTAAGTAAATACATTCGAAGAAATATTTATCTAAGTTAAAGAGGGTATTAAAAACTGCAAAATGTAGAACAATTGAATAGCAGATTTTAATTAGATCATAAATTTGACCTGTATAATTTAAAAACTATTTTTTAGATGTTAAATTTGACTTTAAATTAATTTTAAGTTATTTTTTTAAAATTTAAATCATGAAATTTGCCCTTCATGGGAATCTCAAAGGCCCAAAACTCTTAATTTTTTGACATTTTGGGCAGATTTCAGCCTATGGACAATTTGTACCATTTTTACTTATAAAAGAGGAGAGGTGCACTTACGTCCCTACCCCAAAATTTATTAGAGTCACATCAGAAATATGCGATCAAAGCATATGTGTGCTCTGGAGAAAATATGTGCGGTCTGGGCACTCAGGGTTTTTGGGTATGTGGGGGTCTGGGCCTCAGGGTTTTTTATAAGTGCGGTCTGGGCAAAGTATTTTGCGGTCCCGGGGCCGAAACGTGGGGGGTCCCGGGACCCCCCCCCCATTATTTTTATTATTTTTCTCTTAGAAATCCGTTTGTTATTATTTTAATTATATCAAATTTAATTTTTTTTTTTTAAATATGGAATGTACCTTTACAATAATTAAATGGCTATATTATAAGCCATATATTTATTTTGAGTGAAGAAATAATTAAAATTTGATTTTGATAATTATAGAGTATTTTTAATTTTTTATTTTGAGTGAATAACGATGACTTTCATAAATTGGCAGAATGACTAGATAAAAGATAGCAAGAAAATAGCGGAAACACTTTAAGCAAGGAGATCAATGCTTAAGCCAAGGATATCAAATTTGCTTTCAAATTAAGTCTGGAAGATTTCGACCCTAGGGGAGACAGGAACAATTTTGATGCCAGGTTGCGCTAGAGAGGTCCAAAATAGGACTAATAAGAATACAAGCAGCCCTCTAATGCTTGGCATAGAATTGGCTTAAAGGTCAAAAAAAATTTTTAAAAAAATAAATAAATTGGGCTTTATAAGGTTGAAAATTAGTTTTTTTAAATTTTTTAAATAAAAACTAAAATTTTAAAAATTTTAATTTTTGAAAATTTTTTAAGGGCCAAAATTAAATTTTAATTTTTTAAATTTTAAAATAATTTTTAAAACAAAATTTTTTTTTGCTTAAACTTTTAATTTTAAATCCCAATAAAAATTTTTAAAACCTTTTTGATTAATCCCGGGCCTTAAATTTTTTTCAAATCTTGCTTTTTTATTAAAAATTTTTTTTTTGTTTTTAAATTCTTTTTCAATTTAAAAATTTATTCCCTTTAAAAAATTTTTTGGAAAAAAATTAAAATTTGAATTTTTTTAAATTAAAAAATAAAGGTCGAAGGTAAATACCCGAATATGCTTTGGCTAAGCTCAGATGGTAATCCAGAGGAATGGTATGTGGCTTATCATGGTGTTCGAATAGCAGACCCAGTATTAATGGCTGAAGCCTCGTCAAACATCGCCCAAGAATCATTTTTAAATTAGAGTTAGATTTTTAAGATGGGTTTTCTATTGGCTAAAATCATGTATACGAAGGAAGTTATAAATAAAAATTAATTAGATTCGATTACTGCCTAAAAAATTGCAGTATATTTGTTCTTAAATAACTCAAATACAATCAGCAGCTTTTCTATTAAAAATTAAATTCTTAAATGATTTTTCTTTTATAGTCTCTTTCATAACTCTCAAACTCATTAGTAATTTATATTTCTATTTGTGTTGTTTGTTTATGAAAGTTGAATTGTTTTAAATATTCTTCCCGTTTTCAATTCAGAATATTAATTCTAAGAATTTTGTATCTAACAACTTATTTTAAGAGAATTAACTATGTTTTTCTCTTGAACTCCTTTTAATTATATAATATTTAATGTGTATTAGGAAGAATTCTGAGTTATAATGCACAAGGAATTAGGACGAAAAAGTTGGGAAAGGAGTTTACGTGTCTCCTGATTTAGTAACAGCTATAGGCTATACTAAAGAGTTTTATTTCGCATAGAATACGACAAACAGACTTATATTTCAATGCAGAGTTAATCCCAAGGGTGTTTGGATTCCAAAGAAAAATATTTGGATTGCTAAAACAACTGAGGACGTAAGGCCTTATGGCATTCTCATACTTAAGAGTAGCATAAATAAAAAGTGAAAACAATACTTTGATCAGCGAGATATTATTTTGATTCTTATTTTCAAATGTAACTTTAAATTTATTGGATAAGCTAGTTATCATTTCATTTAAATGAGTTAAAAGATAGGGAGTACTTTGTTCAAAAATAATTGCTTATCATTTGAAATAAAATTAACTTTAAAGAAGTTTATTTGTTTCATTTGAGTATGGAAGAACTCTGCCTTTTCTTCCTCAACCTACATTAAATTTTTGAAACTACATAAATAATTTTTCATTTTGTAAAGAGCATATTTCTCTGATTAAAAATTATATAATACAAGTTTTTTTATATTGGTTATCAAACAAACCTCAGGTCTGAGGAAGCTTAAATTTTTTGTTAGAAAAGGAGCTTCCTTTAAAGTTAAGTTTATTTTAAAAAAAGTTTCAGTAAACTTATTACCAGTCAACTCTATTAGAATGTCATTTAAGTATTTTAATTTGTTAAGGTTGATACCTTAAAATTATTTTTATTTTCTTTAGTTTAGGTATGTTTATTGAATTTGTTGCTTAGCTTTAAATTATTCATAGCTTTTAAATAAGTAAACTAGCATATTAAGAAGTACTTTTAAATTGATAGTTTTGCTCAGGATTTCCCAATTTAAGCCAACGCTTAAATTTGCCATTAACCGAGAAACCTAATTCCCTTTTACTTATTTTTACTGAAAATAAAAACTCCATCTCAATATGATGCTAACTTAGCTAACTAGTTCAATCCAAACTTGAACTACAACTCTTCGAATACTAACAACACAGCCAGTAATTATAATAACTATCTCTAGAATGGAAACTTGAACGGGGGATAAAACCAGTTAAACACAAGCATAGATGGCCATTCTTAACTTATATACAATGGAGCAGCTAACTAGAACGGCTGGGGCTTCAAATCTGGAAACAGCAGGAATAACAACAACCTACCAAATGCAGGAGGCTCTCTTCATAGAGCTTATAAGTAATTATCTTATTTATTTTATGCTTAGAGTCCAAACCCTGCTGCTAATTACAATCCAATGCTAAGCTCCATGAGTTTGCCAGGAGCTAATGGAGCACCAAGTGGTCATAAGTAGATGTTCTCAACCTAGTACTAATAGAGTCCTTAAACTTCTTAAAATTATATGGAAGAGTATAATTGAACTCTATATATGTTTAAAAGCCGCTTGGTCAATTTCCAGGAGGGAACAATTTCATGATAAATTAGATAACACCACAAGAGAGTGAGCATTTCCCGACTTCACAGCAGATGCTGCTCATGGATCCAAATTCTATGCCTCCAACTCATAGCCAGTCTCTCATATAGCCTCTTCACTATTTTATATTAAGAGCCTCAGATAAATGGCAGCAACAGCTACTCTCAAATGAACAACGTCAAGCAAGTTTATTTTAGAGTGCATTAAATAATTATTAAGTGCTTAAGTAGCAATAGAAAGATGCGAAGATGGTGCAGAAGCTATGTGGGATGATAGATGCCTTGCAGGACGAGTTGACTTTCAAAACTCTTTAAGCAGATTAGCTTGCTTAGGAAAATCTTAGCCTTAAATCTTAAATCTAAGAGCAGAAGAAACTGGAAGCTAATAGTAGCGAAGCAAGCAGCAAGGGTGTATTGATTAGTGAAAGCATGGGTATAGGCTAGCTTCAAGGTTAACTAGATTTAATACTCGCTAACCCAATTTTCCGCTAAGCGCTAATTGAAAGAATCAAGAAACAATCTTAGTGATAAAGAAATTTAGTTAGATACAGGCTTCTTCAAAAACTGCTCTTATAATTTATAGTTATTTTTTATGAAAGAATCATCAGTATTAAATCATTATGCAATTGGATGAGTTTATCCTAAACTAATTTTGTAATTTACAATATATCATATTCTTCTGTAATAATCAATACATCCATAATATTTTGGATAAGAATGTGATTCAATTGCTTCTCTAACTCTCTTTGAAGTATATCTAGTTTTTTATTTAAATAATTTTTTGCTTTTCTAAGCTTTTTCAGACAATAAAGAATTTCATCTTCAGAAATCATCTGTCTTGTCTTTTTTTATTATCTTAAGTTTTAATATTGAAGAATAGCTTGTTTAGATAAACTTTTATTTTGAGAGCATAAACCTTTATTTTTAATAACTTTTGTTTAATGTGGATTCATGAAGGAGTTTAATTTAATTTTTTTCTATATTACCAGATAAGAAATACTCACTATTTTATAACTATTTTTATCTAAATTTATTTAATATAACTTAATAGAAATATTAAATAGAAATACTGTATTTCAATAGGAATTTTACTTAGTAAAAAATACAAAGAGCGCCTAAGTAGGGTACAAAATAATATATTATGCAAATTTTTGAATTTAAAAGCCTGCTTTAATAATTTTACATCAGGTAAGAATTTGAAAAATTTTCTATAGTACACTCATATAGACATCGATAATACTTTAAACTTAACAAATATCAAGTCAATTCAAACAACATATGTAAGTCAAAGAAATATAAATAAATAAAACTAAGGTAAGCTAAAGATTTTATTTGAGGAGGTAAAATATAAATAAATCCAAAATTAATCTTAAGTAAAAACCTTCGAATCGAAGACATAAACTTATTATTTGTTACAATTTAATTATCTACTTAAATAATATATAACTACTCATTTCTGGCTGATCTGAGCTACCTTAATTTAAACTTTATTATTTACGAGCTTTATTTTAAAAGAAAAACGAGTTTGTTAAAAATAACACCTGAAGTCGTCACAGAAGTCTGCCCGTTGGGATTTCTCTCAAGCAAGAGTACTTAGCCTATCAGAGTAACCAACTTCTCCCCAGCTGATGATTCGAGTTCTTCATTGACATTGAAAGAAGTAGCTTGCCGAAAAATAGAGCTAAAAATGATGATAGAGATAATATTTTAGCTATATCTGCCCAGACGGCAATTGAGAATCTGGTCACAATTGCTGGCTAAGTACTCTTGCCTGAGAAAAATCCCAATGGGCAGACCACCTGTATCTACCTCTTGAGCTATTTTCAGAAAACTCGTTTTACTTTTAAAAAATAATTAAGTTTAAATTATTGTATC
The DNA here is from genome assembly GCA_027382625.1 of Tetmemena sp. SeJ-2015. Classification (NCBI taxonomy): domain Eukaryota; phylum Ciliophora; class Spirotrichea; order Sporadotrichida; family Oxytrichidae; genus Tetmemena; species Tetmemena sp. SeJ-2015. Next base: position 5,829 of record JAJKFJ010021701.1, on the reverse strand, counting down.
TCAGATCAGAAAGTAGGGGATAGCGGTATTTTATTTAATTAGACAATTAAATATTCTGATATAAAAATTATTTAAGATAATTTGCAAGGTAAATTGACTTATTTATTTTTTAATTATAATTGGATTAATTTATTTATAAATCATTTAAATTACTGGTGTAATTGAATTTATAGATCTTCGAAAATTTTAATATTATATTCTAATATTGTTTTCTAAAGTGGGAAGATAAAATTTTTTTATTTTATAAGTTATAAAGAAAATGAAATTATCTTTACTTTTAATAATATTTAGGATTTGCCTTTTGGGTATTCTAAAATAAAGGAAATCGGAAAGTCAATGAGTAGAACGATCTCACCTTCTGTGATCTTCTCTCTGAGCTTCTTAAGGAACGCAACATACTGCTCTCGCTTGATAGAGCGAGGATGAAGGAGACAACTAGATCCTACTTCTGTAGAAATATGGTGGTGCTATTCTCAGTGCATTAAATTTTTATTCCACGAAAATAAAGTATTTATTTTGAGATTCTTCAATCTCACTCAAATAACTCGATGATTTAAATTGATAAATTTGTAATTAGTAATGTAAATTATTTGTTTTCTTTTAAAGTTAAGAGCCTTCTTAATTTATCTAAATTTTGTGCTTTATAACCTTCTTATCAAATTCTCATTTTTAGTTAAGTTTATTATTGTCAGATTAAAAGATTATTAATAATTTAATTCTCAAAATTTACAGATGAACTCGAAACATAGCCTCGATAATGCCTATAAATGTATGTATTATCCTCATCCTCTTAATCTAGTTATTGATGTTGAATATTTTGTTTAGAAGACTAGGATATATCGCTGCAAAAAAATAAGGAATTTTGAAGATAAGATAAAAAATGGATCGGCAAAAAGCCTCCTTTGAACCCAAATGATTTGTCTGATTTAAAGACAAATATAAAACCAATTGAAACTGCGGTTCTTTAAACTAAGGCCGTTACTACTTAAATCTCCAGGAAAAATTCAAGAGATGGGCAATAAATTCTTCAAAACAAAGTGGAGAACAAAATATAGCAAAAATTTATTCAAAATGAAGCTGTTGTACAATTTTTTACTGAAGCAGAAGCAATAAACTATTCTGACATTTAATTCATCCATAAAAATATTGATTACTTCAAGAATATTTGCATATTTATTAAAATTGTATTGAGAAGGATCTAATCTTTATGATTTCTCTCTCTCTTCTCAAATTTTGCTTTAATTTAAAAACTTTAAGGGCAAACTGAGAATAAGCTATACAAAAAAATCACGAAGATTTATGATCTCTCCTCTCTTACAAACCGCATTACTTTCATGAAGCACATATTGCATTGATTCATATTTTCTTTATATTTTTTATAAAAGAAAGAAGGAAGCTCTGAGAATTTGCCATGAAGAATGACTTATAAAATATTATGATGAGTTTTTATAGCTTAATAATTTTGATTTAAATTAATTTTCAAGAAGAATAAATTCAATTCCAAAGAAATCTACATCTACTCAGCAATTCTTTACTCCTAAATTAAAATAACAAAACTCAAAAGTGACCAATTCTCAATTTCCGAAAATTGGTATTAAACAGGCCAAGATAGATTCAATAAATGATACTTAATAATAGCATTAATATAGTTTGATTTTAAAAATAATTTGAATTTAATAATAAAAATAGTTTGAAAATTGAGTATCTTATAAATTAGATTCTATTATTTTGATATGAGGACTTAGATTATTAGAATGAATTATATCTATTCTTATTATTATGAACTCTCTCTTTCTCTCATAAAAGAGATACTAACCTTATTTTTAACTTTGAATCTTGAAATTTCCATATATAAATTTTTTTATGTGAGTTAAATTGTTCCAAGGGCTTCCAGATAGAAGATGCAAATATCACATTTGTGCTTTATCGAAATATAATTAAAATTTACCCTTAAATTAATCGATTAATCATCTGTAATTTTCTAGAAATTAATTTGCTTTTTAAAACTTAATTCTTTGCTATAATATTAAGAGCGCTAATTTAATAATAGTTTCTTCCAAGATCCTGCGACCATTGAACTAATGAAAAGACTCAAAATTCAACAATCTTCCTTAGACAGCACTCCTTAGAAAGATGAAGATTAGGAAATTTAAATGAAGCCACATTTTATTGAAATGGATAATGAAGGTTCTTCTCCAATTAAGACTTCTCAATTAATTAACTCTAGGAGACTCAGCACAAAGACTAATAGATTTTAAACTTTAGCAAGGGAGGAGTAGCAAAGCATCGCTCTTGAGGAGACAAAGTTTCCTTAAATTAAAGGACACCTAATAGTTCAAGAACTTCCAGTTTAATCATAAAATGAGTTAACTAATGTCTGGAATTTATAGAGACTATAACCATCAATCAGGTAAGGTACAAACAATGCAAGTCGAATAAAGAGATATGATAGTGAAACTAAAGAGGAAAATTAAAATACATAAAATAAACAATTCTAAGGAGAAAATCTTTTGAGAGGGTAGGCTTATCAAAATGAAAACATCAATAGTTAAATAATTTATACCAATTAAATATATAAAAGCGGAGAACTAATTATGAGGAAAGCTCATAATCCAATTTACTCATAAAATCAAAATGCAGTCGCTCATCAATTTGATCAACAAAATGAAATGTTTTAAACAATAAAAAGTATTCCCAATTATAGTTAAGGATTAAACTAAAATTGGTCATTTGCAAAAATAATAAATGGGGAGTTGCTACTATGTGACATTTTATATCGCAGAAGCAACTAATGATCTGCAGCTTAATCAATAATTCATTATAAAATTAGTTTCACCTCTCAGTAGCAAGGTATGCTCACTCAATAATTAAACAAATTTGAGGTAGTTCAATAGTAACGTTTATATTCCATTTTGATTTAATATCTAATTTAATTCTCTTTTATAATTAATCTTTCAGCTATAATTGCCATATTCACATGAACCACCTTAAAATAGAAGAAATGTAAACCCTCTTTTGAATCAGAATTTAGAATAAGGTGCTAATATCAAGAGAGATTACACTTTTAATTCTTTAGATTATGGCATCTAAAGACAAAATATTATTTTTTCAATTTGCAATAAGTTCTTTTATATTTATTTTGGAGTAAATTTAAATTTAATTTGCTTAATTTATTATTTTGGAATTCAGAATAATAATTTTATGCTTCTCTATATATAATTTTTTCTAAATAATTTGCAATAGCCTGATCTCTTATTTTCTATTAATTTTAGCTGCAATGCAGATACTTATTGATAAATATCTTGGTATAATATCTTGAAATTATTTTTTTTATTCATTATTATCTCTGAGATCTTTGTAAATAATATTGAGATAAGATGCTTTTAAATAAAGGAAATTTAAAAAGCTCTCTAAAGTTCACAAGCTCAAAACAAATTTAGAAATAAAATGCGATTAGATTTTAAGATGTAATGAGAGAAAAAAAATTAATTAACTTTACTGCCAAATTTTATCTTTATATTTTTGCAATTTAAAAGATTCTTTGATTTCAAACTCATTATTTTCTTCCTCAATAATAAATATAAGTGAATTATGGAATTTCTTCTCTAAAAATATAATCTCATTCATTACACATTTTTTAGCTTTAACACCAAGATGTAGAAAATGAAATATTTCCAAATAAAAGAATAGAGGAATCCAAATATGCTACTCCACAAGCGCTAATGAGTAAAGCAAATTTTTTGCCTAAACAAAACCTAAATGGATCTTTCTAAGTATATTAATTAAAACTAATTTTTTTATTATTTTTTTGTGAAAGAATTTTGGGCGTAATACATTTCCCACTTATAATTTAAAAAAAGAAAGTTCTTTAAGCCATAAATAGGCCAAGAATTTTGCTTTTAAATTTCCAAGACTGTCAAAATTTAAAATTTCAGATTTTAATAGAATGTGTATTTTAAATTAATTTCTATATCTATTTCAATAAAATATCTAGTGGATTTTTGAAGATAAAAGACATATTTTACGCATTAATTTTGGCAAGATTAATTTAAAAGACTGGATAATTATATCTTCAGTAAAGCACAATCTTTAATTCAAACTATATGATACACGCCCTAACACATTTTAACTAAAATAAGAGCTAAATTTATCCATCTATCTGGTTATAATAATAAAAGTAGCTCTCTTTGGAAGTAGTTAAATATATAGTTCTGCAAATGTAATATCTTTAATTATTGAAAGAAATCATCACAGCATTGAAACAGTCTTCACTGTTTCTGTCACAAAATTGATGACCAAAATTAATTTTTGGCTGAAGGTAGAAGCTGAAAGATATATTCAGGTAAGATTGGTTATATTTACTACTAAATTATAGTCAATCTGAGACAGAGTTGAAAGTCTGCCTCTTGATGTGAAGAAGTTTGCCTTGCGCTTATTATCTTAGAAAATTTAATAATCAATAAACTCTCTAATCCCTTTTTTGGGCTGGAAGTTAACATATTTTTTATTGGAAAGCTATTTATAATTTAAAGTAAAGTAAAGTAAAGTAAAATTTTAGGAATATAATTAATAATCAATTTCTTAAAACAGCACTTATCGTACTGAATTAGAAAATCAGTTATTATCCTATGTAAATTTATAATTTAAATTAATTAAAAGACGCTAGATTTTTAAATTATATTTTTGACTTTATTAAGATTTATAAATCTTAAAATAGATCATAACATTAAATTTTTAAATTATAAAATAAAACCACCTTAGAAATTTAAAAATCCGAATTTTAATATCTCTTTTTGCATTTATAGGTCATTTTTGCCTATATAGTAAAGTTTTTAGAGAATTTATATATATTTAGTAGATAGCCCCCCCCAGTTTTTTTTTTAAATATGACACTACTTTAGCTGTTTAAACAAATTCTCTAATTACCTCTATTGCTAAAATGCTTCTTTAAATCTATTCTCTCTCTGTCTCTTTCTCTTTCTCAATATCTATATTATTTAAATCAAGTTTTAGCTTATATTAAAAGAAATGAAAACTCTAGTTTTATTCATTGAATCATAAGGTTAATTTAGCTTTAATAATCGAGATATATTTTTGGGAGTGAGTAAAATACCAGTATAATTGAAAACGGATCCTAACCACAGTATAAATTTGGAAGGAGTTTCAACTAATAAAATTTAAAAAAAATTTGAATTTTTAAAATAATAATAAAATTCGTTAGTTTAAATTAAAAATGGTTGTCGAACTTTTAAAAAAATTGATTTTTTAAACCCCTTTAAAAACCCCCCCAAAAAACGAAAAAATAGGCAAAACAATTTAAATTTAAAATTTTTGTTAACCAGGGAAAAAAAGAAAACAATTGCTTCCCCCTTTTTTTATCTTTTTTTTCTAAATTTAAAACTTTATTTCGTTAATTTTTTTAAAAAAGGCTGCTCCTGACGCTCTCCCCCCTCCTTAGCAAAAAAAAGGGAGTTTTCTCAAGTAAACAAAGGGGGGTCGAAAGCCCGTTTGACCCCCAAAGTAAAAACGCAGCAACCACCGGGACCTCAACCGTCGGGGCTCGGGCCCCCTTTACTGGGCCTTGGAGGTCGTGGACTTCCCCAGGGGGATAAAAAAGTCGAGGGGTTTTGGAGCTTCATCCCCCCCCGACGATTTTAGGTCCTTTTGGGGGGCTGGCCCGCTTCTCTTTAGGGAGCGGGCGTGGAGGTCAGACTGGCTGGGTCGAGCTCCCGTGTAGCTTGAGCAAAATGCCTTTTTTTTTTTTCTGATGGAGTTGGAGAGCGTCAGGAGCAGCCATTCTTTTTTAAAATTAACGAAATTTAAAAAGGG
>JAJKFJ010021700.1:0-10911 GCA_027382625.1 Tetmemena sp. SeJ-2015 | reverse complement strand
TCAGTGAGGAAATTCAAAGCAGTGCTTCTCTTCAATGCAGAGTACTCGCCATGGCTGAATCCAGTCGAGTCGCTGTTCTCACATGTGAAGAGCCACATGAAAGGTCAGCAAGTGCAGAACAAGTAATATAGATCTGAATTCAATTTTTAGGCTGCAGCTTGTGAAAAAGGTCGGAGAGATCCTGAGTGCGATGACTGAGAGAGAGATAAGACAGATCTGGAAGCTGAGCATGAAGAAATGGCTGCAGACTCTGCGCTATGAGCGCGTGTGATGCAATCTCTCTATTCTTCTGTAGGCGAAAGCCATGCATGCCTAAGACATAGATATATCTAAGTACAAGCAATTTAGCGATATATTTTCAAACTCTGAACAAGAAAAGAAGAGTTTTGGGGTTTTGCATTTGGGTAATAATTATATAATTTTGAGTTATTTCGCGAAATCGCTCTTATTTATTTTCCATAACTTGGGAAAAACTTTTGTATTCCTCCAATATTATGGTATATTTAAAGCCCTAACTTTGTATTATGTGAGATCGTAGAATATAAGTCTAATATGTTGATCATAGTTTGAATAAGCAGCCGCGGTATGTATATATTAATTTGGGCTTAAAAAATTTCCGGAATTAAATTGTAAATTTAATTCGATTAATTTAATTTTACATTTCATTCTGATTTCTACAATAATATAAAATTAAGTTTTCGTCTCCTTAAAAAGGCCCCCTGCCTTGAATCTATCCTAAATCATTAAATTATGAATTAAATGAAAAGCTATTAATTTATTTTATTAAATAAATAAATAGCCTCATTTCCAAACTTCAAGTCTTTTGAATTTCACTCTCATGCAACATTTTTATTTATCTACATAATCTAAAAATCTGCCAAATCAATAGAAATAATTATATTAGCTTTAAAAAAGGGAAGATGGAGCTCTTTCAATTATAATATTTTAAAACAATATTATTCAGACCCCAATATTATAATTCTCCATTATAATATTGGAATTAGAAATATGTTAAATCTTAAAATTCGATAATCATTCCAAATTTTTATCATTATCATTCAAGTTAATTCATCCGATTATTAAATACTATCTACATTCTCTCATGATCAAACCTTCATCATTCTATTGACCCTACCTTGTACGAGTCGAACTAATTAAATTTGAAACTCAATATAAATTTGGACAGCTTGAGCTAAGCCTCAGCCAATATCATTCTATTCCTTTCTCCCTCTCTTGGCAGAGTTGAACTCATTCCATTTGAACTTGACCAAAGTAGAGCAAAAGGAACTTGCTTCCTTTATCCTTTCTATACGAAAGCTCTTGATAACTCTAACTTGTAGATAATAACCCCAGGAGAGAACTGCCAAGAATAGCAGCAGCAAGAACCAGAACCAGACCAACAACAGCAGAGCTTGCGACTTGCTGACACGACGTGTGAGAGGTACCTAGCACGGTCAGCTCTATTTATAAAAGTAAGTTGGGGGGAGTAGCAGCTCATAGTAATAGAGGCCACTTTCTTATTTTAGAAAGCTACTAAGATCCCCGCATATCCAAATGAAAGGTGTGATTAGAAAGTTAGGATTAGAGCTCAGAGTGAATCTGAGTTGGAGTTGGAGTTGCAGTTGCAGGTAGCTCTAAACAAGTTGAGATTAGTAGAGTAGAGTTGAGTTGAGTAGAGTAGAGTTGAGTAGAGTAGAGTTGAATAGAGTTGAGTTGAGATGAGAAGAGTTGAGTTAGGTTGAGTATGAGGAGGTAGTTGAGAATACCTCAGCAAGTAGCAAGTGATTCGGGTAATGTTAGCTCAACTTGACTCTGTTGCAACTTAGTTCGAGTCATTGATTAAGATCAGAGTCAGTGGATACAAGGTAATCAAACTCGATAATAATTATAATTATATTATAGTAAAGATGTGGACTCGCTTCAAGCGAACGGTGAACGCTGCCTCCAACCTCTTGTCCCGTAGTCCAGCCCAGAGCAACGAGAGTAGCCTCGATCGCAGTCAACTCAGCGACAGGAGTGAGTCAATCATCTCCAACTCTCTCCTCCATACTCAAGCTCAGGAACCAATGCGTGAGAGCCTGCTCTAAGATAAGCGCAAGACGATTGTGCTATGGACACCAGTCGTGATTGGCAGGAACTTCACTCACACTTTCACCGCAACTAAGAAAGAGTACTCGACAACCCGACAGCTGCATCACATGCGCATACCAACTTCCTGCTTAGCTCTCGAAGGTGGTTTGATAATTGACTTGCCTCAGATCGATGTTGAGAACAAGTTGAACTTGATCCTTGAAGTTTGCAACTTTGAAACGGATGAAGTACTGATCGAGTACTTGAGGACCTTGTACCTAAGAATCAAAGATATGAAAGCGCAAAGAAGATCAGTTCAAGGTTAGCAGAGCTAGTTCGCACAACTTAACTCCAGTGCCTAACTTAACAACAACACGGAGGTATTTGATCCCGTGTAGAGAGCTCTTGATGCGATCCTAAACAGAGAAGTCCCAACACTGGAACCCGAGTTGGAGCAACTCATAAATCAACCCAGACTTAAACGCAGAGTTCAGAAGTGATTTGAGAAGGAGTAGCTTGTTAAGCGTCTATACTTCCAAGAACTGGTCAAACCCAAGCTGATTGCAAGAGAGGCAAAGATTTCGCTTGATGTTGTCCGGGCCATCATAGTCAAGTGCAAGTGCATGCTCAAAGATCAAACCAGGAGGAGCAGAGGATAAGTCAGACCAGGACCACGCGGTTACAGTCGAGTAGAGTTGTGCGAAGCTATACAGAGGAGACTCGAACTTACTGGAGTTCATAAAGTAACTTTGGAAGGTTTGAGAGCTGGCATTGAGCAAGACATACTCAGACAGAAGATGGAACGAGAGTTGGCTCTATAGGAGGAGAATAAAGAAGAGCAAGCATCTCACTTGCATGCCAGTAGAGCTGGCTCACGCTCACTTGCAAACTCAGTCCCTTGCTAAAGCACTCTGGGCAAGTTCTTGAAAGAGGATTTCAAGTTGCAGTTCGGTGGCTTACACAGCGCGAACCTCAAGTACAAGGATCCTCAGTTTGACGAGAAGCGACTTTGGGTTTCAAGGTTGCTTGCGCAGTTTCTATTCGAAGAGTTTGTAATCATCAGCATCGATGAGAGCAACTTTCGTTCGGACTAAATAAGTAAGCGACAGTGGACAATCAATACGAAAGTCGTTCAGCGACAACTCTAGCAATAACTCGAGCACGGACTTGGTTGTCGCAATCCATAAGTTGGAGATGCTAATAACGGAGATGAGTTCGAAGAAGATTTTGAAGATGAGGAGCAAAGTCTCAACAGTCTTGAACGAGAGTTGTTCCATAACACCTCGCATAGAAGCGACCTTGCTCCAGAGTAACTTGCAACACCTCGTAGACATCAAGTGCAAGAGCTGTAACGACAAGAGTTAAGTGCAGTGAGGAGGAGGATTGACTAGTTTGAATTGATCAGTTCTGCAAGTAAGTGCTTGGAATGTTCAACGTATGTTGTAGGTTCGAACCAAGTTCAGTCGGTGCGTGAACATGCTCAGCTCACTCCAGTGGTGGAGGATGATGACGAGCAACTCTAATCTAGTTCCAAGCGAAGATCACGAGCTGCTTCACTCGACTCAATCAACAGTGGACCACTCTCCAACTCAGACAGAGAGAGTGAGAGGAGTGCTGACAGTGACTCTGAAGGTAAGACCTTTGCAAGTTCAACTTGTAGCTGCACTGTCTGAAGATGGGAGCAAAGAGTTGAGTGGAGGAGTGGAACGTCGTCATAGCAGCACAGTCAACAGAATCGAGCTAGCTCGCGCCGAGTTGAACAGAGCTCTGGGAAAGTACGGACAAGTGGCACAGAGACTGTGCAGGGAGAAAGATAGGAAGAGGCAGCAGTAGTATTCCATGTCGCTGCTATCAGCGATCTCTCAAGACCAAGTCATTGCAACTCAAATCTTGGAGGGAGGAGTAGACTCCACTGTCTTTGAGAACTTTGTGTACAGAACTCTGTTCAGTGTAAGATCCTCTCCACAGACTAAAGACAAGGATGTTCTGCTCTTCATGGACAATGCGGTGATTCACCGCCACTCTCAGGTCTTAGAGACTTGCAAGTTGTTGAAGTGTCATGTCCTGTTCAACGCGCAGTACTCACCCTGGTTGAATCCAGTGGAGCAATTATTCGGATACTTGAAACGAAAAGTTAAGAGCGCTCGAGTTGAAAGCAAGTAAGTTGAATGAGAAGAGGGTTGAGTAGTTGTGCTGACTTTACAACTTTAGAGAGCAGTTGGTGAAAGTGATAGCTCAGAGCATCAAAGAGCTGGACTAAACCCAGACTCAGTCATTGTGGTTATTCAGCATCAAGTCCTGGATTTAAACTTTGACATTCGGTCACGTTTGAGTTGGACGAGAGCAAGACTTGGCAGGTGCATGTTCTATTATCGGATTTGACTCGTCCTTGGGCAACTTTAGAATTAATTTGGCTAATCCTGAACTCTGACAACTTGACAGGAGCAAGTTCTATTATAGGAGCTGACTCAGACAAGATCAACTTTTGAATCGGTCTAACTCAACTTGATCTCTTAAAACTTGGCAGATGCCCGTTCTATTATAGGACTTGCCTCAGACCCGAGCAACTTTTTTGAATCAGTCTGACTCAACTTGTTCACTTACAACTTGGCAGGTGCAAGTCCTATTATGGGATTCAACTCATACCTGAGCAACTTTTTGAATTGGTCTGTTTCAACTCGCTCTCTTAAAACTTGGCAGGTGCTCGTTCTATTATAGGACCTGCCTCATGCAAGAGCAACTTTATGACTTACTTGATCTCAAACAACTTTTCCAAGAATCTGCCAAAGTCTGACCTGACACTGGAGCAACTTTTGTCTAGCTGAATATCAAGAGCAGCATCTTAATATCAGAGACGCTCATCCCCTTTGCATAGCGTCACCAAAAGTTCGTCCTCTGTCCTGACTTGCTCTGAATCGAACTTATCTTGAACCTTCAACTTGAGTGGATTCCTCATCTACAAGCCTTTCACTAAATATCTGATGTCAACTCATAACGACCTCGATATCCTTCAGCATCTAGAACCACATTCATAAAACTGCTCCTTAGGTATGCTCAGCTCTGGAACATCTCTATATCCAACTCGATCTCGGATAACTTTCTAAAGGGTAGATAGAACCTGAGTATACCCTGGAACCCTTTCAAAAAGTTGTTCCTATTTCAATACCAGACCTAAGGCCGAGTAATAGTGATGCCTCTCTTCAGTAGAGTGCGTAGCACTGCCTATGCTTGGAACAACTTTAAGAAGGACAGAACTACTCTCATAAACTTTGAAAGTCATTTGAAGGGCACCTCAGGTATATCTGTTCCTTTGGACGACACTAAACTTGATACAAAGACAAGCCACATATCCAAGCTTTGGCTAAAGCTCCCTCCTGTAGTTGCTCTCTGAGATGAGATTGCAAACTTCCCATCCAAAGTCAAGTTCTATTTTCAACTTTGACAGAGCAGGGTCTAAAATAGGAACAGAGATAGGAGGTATCAAAATAGGATAGGAGTAAATAAGTTGAGATTCGGGATGTGATGGAAGCAAGTCAAGATGACATAGTCGAGTTGCAAGTCAAAGAGATAGAGTTGAAATAATCTCCTCCAAAGGAAGGCACTATAATAGGACTGAACTTAGTCAATTATTAAAATAGAGTTAGAGATTAAAGTGCGATAAGGATATAAGTTATTAAAGCTGGTTTAGTCACAGTCTATTATTAAAGTTGTTAAAGTTATTAAATGTATTAGTCACTGATTGGATAATGATAAGGTCTGTTATAAGATCAGACTCTGACTGGAATTAATTATGAGTTAAGTTATATAATTAAGAAGCAATTATTAATAGATGAATCGGTCAGTGGTTGGTTCTATAATAGGAGGTACTAGTGACCGATTTAACTTTTAGATCGATTTTAATATTAAGTCGTTTAATAATTTGTCAGTGGTAGGGTTAATAATAGAAGGTACTAGTGGTCGATTTAACTAAAGTTGGAATTTAAGGATAGAGGGATTTAATTAGTGATTGATTTAATTATTGATTGATTAATGATTAGGAATTAATTTGGATTCTGGAAAAATTTTAATATTCAATTCTAATATCGTAATAAAGAATAATTATTGAGTGCTGAATTCACTTTCGACAATCATTAAAATACCATAATAAGAAATAAAGATAATGTTTATAAAAAAATACAACATGATCCGCCCTATCTCTGTTTCATATTGACTCTGTGGTATGAATGTAGTGACTCTTGTCAGTATGAATTGCCAAAACTTCAACTTGATCTAAAATACGTGGAGAGAGGCACTCTAAAGTCTCGCTTTTTAAAGTTTACAGTTATCTGAGATAGAGAAAGCTGGTATAAAATTCAGAGGAATATGAGACAGACGTCACCTTCCTAGAAGACTTTAGATTGCCTGTTTAAGGTTAAAAGTTAGCATGATTATAAGAATTAATAAAGAAATTAATAAACACAACTTATTTTCACTTTCTTATCATATTATGGGGTTTTAATCTTTAAGAATAATAGTAAAGTCTCTTCAATCAAAATTTAATTTCCTCTATAATTGATTTAAATGGATAAGGTCCGTTCACTCACAATAACTTACACATGATTACTGTCTCTATCAGAATAGATTTAACTATTAAAGCTACTTATTTGTATTTTATGAAAGATTCCGAGGAGATAGACATCTTGTGGATGATAATTCATTTCTATAACAATTTTAAGTTGATGAGAGAAGGAAGCCAAAAATATCCAATTCTATAAATATGCCAATTAAAGAGAATCTTATTTTTAATAGAAAAGAAAGGCCAAACAGAGATAGTTCTAAGTAGAGATATTTATAATTATCTCACTCTTAATTTAGAATTCCATAATTCTATAGCATTTTTAATATAAAAGCAACTTTGAGTAAGTAAAAAAAATCAAATTCTCCCTAGAAAAAAATGTCCTTTTGAACTTTATTACTCGACTTAAGAAAAAAAATTTATTTTTTTAAGTAATCTTGAAGAACATCGATAAGAAAATTAATATTTCAACAAGACACTTTTTCAAAAATTAAATTAAAAAAATAAATCTATCTATGATATGAACATGTATTATTTAATGTAGAGATACGAGGAAGTTAAAAAAAACAATTTCTCTCAATTCTTTTAAGTTGGGTGAAATCTCTTAAAATACATTATAAAAAGCCAAAGAACACTGGATTTAAACAACTTTTATTTTTACATGGACATATGATTAGAGTTGTCTTAGAGCTCTCTAACCCTTGCCAGTTTCATAAAACGACAATCATCAACAATATTATTTATGGAATTTACTCTTCTTATGGATTTAAATTGAGACTTAAAAGAATTACATAAAAAGGTTGCAGCATTCATTAAACTGAAAATTTTTGAGTTTAAAAAGAAAAGCTCAGAATTCATCATTTAAAAAAATGAGTTTTTTCTAATCAATTATTCATTTTAATTTTGGAGATAAGTGTGAAATTATCCATCTCTAAATTAAAATCCCATCATAAGTTATAAATAAGGTTCTTTTAATGTTACTTTAACTTTTAAATCGTATCAAAGACTCATATTTTGATTTTATCCTTTTATCTAATATCTAATAAATTCCTCAAATACCACAAACGAGAAAATTTAATTTAATTAAAGATTATCAATTTATTTTTATCCCCGAATGAAAATTCCATCTCTTTGTATATTCCCCGAGAATCACTATTTGACGAACGCTGTTAACAACAACTAAGTGCTTTACCTGAAATTACAAGCAGATGACGAGCTACTAGGCAAATTTAGAGATTAAATTTAAATAAAATTTAAGCAGACTTGAGCGCTATCAGGAGCTTTTAGAATCCTAGAGCCTATACAGTGCTCTGCAAATGACCCAAGCCATTAGAAGATAATTCGACGGTGAGAATGGTAAATTTCAAGAAAAGCAATAAATATTCGCAAAAATATAAGATGAAGAGGAGAAAAAAGAGTTTCTGAAAGTGTTGATGCTAGAGATAAAGGATTAATCTAGATACAAGATTTTAGTCAGCGATAGTGATGAGCTTAGAGAGCTACTTACAAATTATTAAGACATTTTTTACAAATAAAATAAATTTAAATTTCATGACTAGGGCAGAGATTATCAATAATTCACTTTAGGTCCTGCCTTTTAAGGTCTATTTTAGTAATTTTAAATTTTTAGGAATATATAATACTGGCTATATATATCGATAGCCAGATACATAATTAAATTTACGACCTGTGATTATCCAATAAAGGTAAGGGTTTTCAATGTAATTTGTTAAACAATTTAAATATTATTAGCATAATAAATTTGATCTGCTAATGAATTTAAGAAAAGGAAAAATTATTAATTAACTTCTAATTTGTGAATTTAGAAGTATTACATTCCTTAAATTCGAATTTATGATCTTCTTAAAAAGAAGATTATCACATATATTTTTTAAATGTTAATGAGAATATTTAATTAATCATAGGAAGGAGTATTTACAAAATTTTCTATCGCGTATTAAAACGAATTATACTTTAATAAAATATAAAGTTTATTTAAAAAAAGAAAGTAGTAGCAAAAATAAATTTTGAGTTAATGGCTCTAATATGTGAAATGAAGCTGCCTTACTTCTAGATAAGCAAAACTTTATAAAAACTTTGATCAACGACCTACCACATAAATTAATTAATCTCAAAATTATAGTATCATATTTATATTCTCCTATTTTGAATTTAAAATTCCTTTAGACCTACATGAATATAGTGAACTAATGAGAAGCTAAATGTAGGATGTGAGGAGCAAAGATCTATAAGCTAATGTAATAAAGAGGCTGGTGATAAAACAGCTAAAGATCTCCTCACAACTCTTCAAAGAACTTCCAAAGTTTAATCGCAAAGCAAAGACGCTTGAGTGTATTTATAACTGAGTGGGATCTCATCAGAGGACTTTAAATCTTTAGAGCCTACTTAGAGATTTCAAGGATTAGGAGTCAGAAGAACAAAAATCGAATCAACAAAATGCTCCTTCTTATAATTTAACGTAACCTGAAAGTTAAATTGCTTTTATATTAATAGATATTAATTTTTGCATAATCTTAGATAGAGGTTCGAAAGCTAACGCTCACACCAAGCCTTTTTATTTACCGACATGCCTTTTATGAGCAGACGAGTTTTATCTTGAGAGAATTTCACAATATCTAAGATATTTAACTCTCCCCATTTTCATATTCCATGTTTAATTTTTTGAATATAAGATTGCTTCTTGAAGGTTCATTTCGCAGAAGACTCTTAAGAAATAGTCCAACTTAATTTATTAAGTTGCCTTTTTTGCTTTGATTGATTATATTAATGACATGTACAAAAGGGAAACTGAGAAGACAATAAAAAGAATAAGAGTAAGGGGAGGCGAGACTGTAGAAAAAAGTGTTGAGATCTAAAAGGAACTCCTAATCAGAAACTATCACACAAACATTATGAAAAACACTCTCGAGATGGGAATTGTAGTCAACGGATAGCTTCACAGATATCTTGGGGCCTCACTCTCCCAAGTTAAAGGCAACTGCTTTTGGTTTATCAGGTGCAATTCTTAAGAGGAAGAGGAGAGGAGAAAGTTGATATTCAAAACAAATTTTATCTTGAAAACGATCAAGAAATTTTAATTCTAGAGCTTTGGCAAGCTTCCTTATTGGCACTCTAACCAAAATTAAGTTTAAAAACGAGATGAGTTCATCAGATATCATGTCTCTTTTTTTTATTCTTCTCATATTTTATATCCACTCGCTCGTTGTGCTCAACTATTCACAGCTTCAAAGCAAATCTTCGCTCAGGGGTAAAATCAGAATGTCATAATAAGAATTGATCCAGACATAAAAGTTCAAACACAGCAAGGAGTGGAAAACTTTACAGATGGGTGCGGTACCATATCAACTGACTTATGTGATATTATCAGAGATCAGATGGAGAACTAATAAGCGTCCTGCTTCTAAATTTTATCCTCTTAGTGTTATTAAATAAGGATAGGAGGCGCAAAGGGAGTCTTAGTGGAGGATTAAAATCTGTAGAGCATGTATTTATATTTTATGACTATTGCACTGAGAGAGAGCATGATGAAGTTTGAAAACTTAAACCATGAAATCAATATAGTGAGAGCTGGAACACCCAGCCCAGGCTATCTTAGTCGTCAACTAATTTAATTAATTTCGAGAAATTCACTACTGATTCTTTTACAAAATTTATTGTAGAGACTTATATCGAAGAAATTTAATTTCATCGTTATAAAAGCTTCAGATATGGCTATACTATTTTTTCCTCTTTTAATTTTTTAATGTTTAACTCTTTTCTTTGCTACCTTCTTATTTTTCATTATTTTTGTTTCAAAAAACTAGTTTTATTTATGCTTGATTTATTTATCTATTGTTTCATAATTATGAAAATAATTTGAAGATTAATTTTTATATTTGGCTAATGTATTTTTTGTCCCTCATATTAAAAACTCTTTATTCAACATAACCTTTAACTTTATCTCTCTCACTCTATAATTTATATAAACTAAATTTAAAATCTTAACTAAAAATGAATATATTTATAGCAATTTTATGAATTAAACTTTTTACTAATTGTGCTTCTAGAGGCCTAGAAAATACCACCAGACTACTTCATCAACCTTTACTACAATATTAAAAAAAGGAATCATAATTTTGAGTTAATTTAAAAAAATAATTCTTCTTTAAGAATTATGATGCTAAATTAATTTTACTTTGAGAATGAAGAATAGTAATTCCTTAACCAGTTTGATTAGAGAAAATAAGTGAAATAATAAAACAAGAAGGATGACTTTCCTTATGCAG
>JAJKFJ010021699.1:0-25953 GCA_027382625.1 Tetmemena sp. SeJ-2015 | reverse complement strand
ATTTGATTTCCAACAATTCTAAAATTATATAAATTTTTCGCTTTCCAAAGAACTATGAATTCTCAATTTTTAAAATGATGACATTATTTTCTTTAGTATTATAAAAGTATGTTAATTAAAGTGCTAAATATTTTCTCGCATTTCTATTTCAATGAATTAAATTGTATAAATAAAAATACTCTAATGGGTTTTATTTTATTAAAAACTAATTGTTAAAAAACTTAGTTTTTCAAAGTAAAATTAAAAAAAGTTTTAAATGCCAATTAAATGGAAAATTTCAATTTTGGAATAAATTGGATAGATTGAAATGGGATAGATTATTTATAATAGTTAATATATTTAATATAAAATAATTTAGATAGATTTCATTAAATGCTATTGAAGCTATATATCAATAATTAAAATAAGCTGAAGAAGGAATGAAAGGATTGAGATAACTACTTATAATATTTAAATCGTTCTCAAAAGATATTTATTATAACTAAATTAATATTACACACAGTATTCAATCCGATTCTAGATTTAAATATTCTATTTAAAGAATTCTTAAGATAATCAATAAATGTTTCAAACTTCATATGCAATAAAAATCAAACTTAGAAGTTAGTAATTTTATATTATCTTTAATATTCTATAATAAAATTTTAAATTTTGTGTAAATAATTGTGTAACAAAAAAAACTTAAATATGAATTTATATTTAAATATTTTAGAGACAAGCTTTATGTTTATTTTTTTATTTAAATCATTATTTAATTTTTTTGAAATAAATACATTTCCTAAGTCTCTCTAAATTTGGATAATATTTAGCATATTATTTGTTATGAGTGAAGATTCATTAACTAATTTGCGACTAAATTAAACTCATTCATTCTCTGTTTTCAAATGGAAGCCATCAATGCAAGTCTCACACTATGAATCAGCACATAGGGTCAAAGGGCATTTAGGTTTACTCTAAGAGTTAAGTCCATATCTACAGACATAGCTTGTGTCTTGCACAAAGATATCGTTGCCATCTCCAGAGCCAGTTAGAGTCCATAATTCTATTGCTCAAATATAAATTAAACTATATCCATTGAAAGAGTGTTACCAATTCTCTATTAGGATTTTCGCAGACAGCTGTGTCGGTAGTGACAACAGACTAGTGAAGGGAAGTCTCAACTGAGCTGAAGATGTTGAAACTGACGCTGTTGGAGAGTTTAGTTTTACCAGAGGCGCCCATAAAGTTGAAACCTGTTTCAACACTGGCATTGAATTGCTCGAAGACGGTCTTCTCATCCTTCTTTACCTCATCCTTGCTCCATCCTTTCTGAATCGTATGGGTGATTGGGCCGCCACTATAATAACTTAATACATTAAATAAGTTATTAATTTCATACCTTAAATGAAAATTTTTTGGGGGGGGCCTTTCCTCGACAGTAAAATTTTATAATGAAAAAAATTAAGTAAAAATAATTTTTCGCTCCTAAATCTGATTCTTCCAATTATAGAGGCCTTTTCGAACATCTAAGGCCTCAAATTTAAATCCTAATTCAGTCAGATAGAGGTCAGCTTCACATAAATAAAATGTATATTTTTAGCACATTTTTCGCTATTGTAAAATAAATTTAAAGCCTATTTTTATAATAGTGCAGTATTTTTTTATTACATAACATGCTTCAGCTATAAGCCCAAAGAAGTAGAGCTGAAAAATTGTAGCATTAGCCTCTTTATCATGAATTGAATTTTGGTTATGTAAAAATACTGCACTATTACAAAAATAGGCTTTAAATTTATTTTACAATAGCGAAAAATGTGCTAAAATATAATTTTATTTGTGAAGCTGACCTCTATCTGACTGATTAGGATTAAAATTTGAGGCCTTAGATGTTCGAAAAGCCTCTAAAATTTGGGAAGATCAGATTTAGGGGCAAAATTATTTTACTTAATTTTTTTCATTATAAAATTTACTGTCGAGGAAAGGCCCCCCCCCCAAATTTTTTAAATAAGATTAAATGACTCCAGTCTGTGTCCACGTTGATAGTCTTTGAGCTGATCTCTTTAACGATGATACTTCTGAGTTGATCGTTCCAGCTAGAACACTCCTAGTTTTGGAAATCTAAGTTCTTAGGTCCCATGACAGTCCATTACTCGCCTTAGAAGTAGTCTTTTAAATAAAGGAAATAATTTATGATAGAATTTAAGAATCTCCCTTGAACATAGTGACCATCATTCCCTCAGGAATAACCAGAGAACTTGCACCTCTATAGTGGTTGCCATAGTCGATGTGATGAGCTCTGATTTAGTTGCTCAAAATAAAATAACTTTAATGCAATTCTTTATACATTATAATGTTTAATCTTTGTTGATAAGGCAATCTTTATAAAAAATTATACATTAAAATCTCAAATTTTTATAAAGATAAGGCAATAGAAAGTCTTTTGAATTAAATAATATCAATAATGATCTTTAAGTTATTGACAGGTTTAGGCGCTTTGCATTTGTAATTTAAATCTCAGTCTTAATTAAATGTCTCTCTGATAATTTTTTTTAACTAATTTAGTAACAAAGCACTTTAAACCCGACCAAAATCACCTCTAGGCTGCAATTTATTCTTAGAAATATTTTGTTTTTATTACACATTAAATATTTTCATGAATAAATTTTGAGTTTAGACTGTCGTAGCGACCAGCTGTGAAAAGGCCGGAATAACCCATTTCGAATCCATAGTTGGTAAAGATCATGACGTACTTCTCCTTTCATTTAATTAAGATCATCATCAGTTTTATGTATTATCCTTTTTAGGGTCATAGTGGTAGAGATAGATCTGTGAGATCATGTTGTCGGAGCCGTCAGTGAGTGAGCCCACATTGTAGGGTCCCACCACCTCCAGAGCATCATAAAATTTCTATAATACCACACTCTTGATTAAAATAGTTCATCATTCCAGTTGTTGCCGGCGCAGAAGGAGTTTTTGCACATGACTGCTCTCACTCCCTCTCCGATTTGGAAAGAAGAGATAGCGTCGTTCATGTACTCACCACCTAGCTCCCTATCTTAAAATGAGAAAGTGCATTAACTTTTGTAGTTGTCTCCCTATCGTGCATTCTGTCGACATCCATAGTCAAAATACTGAATACGATATTAAATCGATGTTATAAATTTCCATAGCCACTATTTCACCCTAGAAGCCTGGGTGCTCAAAGAAAATAGCAGTGAGAGGGGGTGCGACTGGTTCAAAGTCACCCAAGGTCTGTCGAGACACAGACTCTTGGAAAATGGAGTTTGAGCCAAGGAGAGCAAGCATAGCTGCGGAGGCGAGGGCTACTGCTGAAACATAGCCAGCCACTCTTAGGATTCTTGAGGAAGATTTACTGCCTAACATTAATAGATAGTAGTAGTTTAATTTATTATTATTAACTTTGGATCCAATCAGCAATTTATAGCTTTTTTAATTTAGCAGTATTAATAGGTGTAGATGTATAACACGTTAATTTTACCCTAGTAACTAGTCAAATTAACGAGTCAAGGTCAAGAATAGTTAAATATTTAAAATTAATATTTAGACAGCATTCGATCATAAATATCGATATTGTAATTAAAATAATAGATTGATAATTCAATCTTTTTCTTATATAGAATAATCAATTTATTTTATAAAGAAAGAGTATTACAAAACTAAATGAAAAATAATGAACCTTTCTCTCAATCTTAATTTCCTCTAATACAATAAAGCATTTTCCACTCGTTTAATCTATTTAAAATTTAAAAGGTAAAAATATGTAACAAAAAATTTATACCGTTTCCCTAAGATATTATTCGCAAATATTTACCAAAAAAATATAGCTTTAAATATAATAATCAGAACTCAAAAATATAATTATTTCAATCAAACAGATATTTTATATTGGAGAAAATACTTATTTATTCCTTAATTAAAAATCTTTAATTCTATAATATTAAGTAGGAATAGACGGAGCATATCATATTAATTACTGGATAATTTAATAATCTCCTTTTAGAGACAACAAATTTTAATTTAGGGCTTGTGTTATTAATTTTAGATTAAAAAATAAACTATATTTTAAATATAAATTAAATTTATTAATTACATTCGAGAATTCGAAATTAAATCTGTTAAAGAAGATTATTACTTTCAGATAGAACATTATTCATTAGCACCCAAAGGTGAAATACTTTAAATAGAGTTTAGCTTTGGAGTTCTATTCCAGTATTCTGAACTTAAAAGTTTTCCTATTTCTCTACTTCTATCCTTCTCTTCTTGCATTTTATTTAATACTTATTAATACTTCTTTATTCTAAATAAATCTTTGATCTATGTATTTTCTTCCACTCAATATCTCAATAATATTTATTTTATCATTCTCCTAAACTAGTACCCTATGAAGGTATATTGAAATTCTCAAATTAGATACACTTTCTAATAGTCTTATAGCTTGTTCATAGCTAATTCCAGTTTCATGCGAAATAGCAACTATCTTCGGGTTAGCTTAAGGATTCAAATACGATAAAATATATTCCATGCGTTCTGTTATTTAAGTTTAAAATTCAAGATACTTAAGTGAGGATGAGGCGAGAATTAAATTTTTATCTGTTTCTTTAAATTTCCTCCAATCGTAAGCTTTATAAAATAGAGATTGGAGATTATTCTTTGAAGTATCTAATAGACTCTATCTCCCAGTTGTAAAATAAGAATTCACGAACTTGACTCTCTCAACTTGCATGATCTATGACATTGTTTTAGATGATTTTCAAAGATCCAAGTTTATAAATTTTAGCTCCTCTGGATAATATTTCTCATAAAGTTCGATTCCCTTAGTGATTTAATTAATTCTCTTTTCCATTTTACTTGAAAACAAACTTTTCATGAAACTAAGACTTTTTAGATCTCCATTTTCAAGTTTTATTTTTCTAAAATAGCCGTTAAATTTTAGAGATTATTCTTTAGATATGCAAAAGTTAAGCAAAACTAATTTATTCAATAATAAATTGCCTTCGAATGAGATATCACTAAAATCTGCATCTTTCAAAGCAGAACCAGATATTTAAACATCAATTAGAATTTGCTCTTAAGAAAACAAATGCATCGCTTTACATATTTCTGAAGTAAAGGGTTTAATTAATTCTAATCCATATTTCAATTTAAAGAAAAATCTGTATGATTTTGCAAAAGTTACAAAGTACTTAAAGTCTTCTAAATTGACTTAGGGACAAAGTTTTACTGGCCATACTTTGATAAATTGTCTCTAGTCTAATCTGTTCTTTAAAAGAGTGAGTGACTATCTTGTAGCTTTATTTAATTTTGAAAGATACAGAAAGCTAAAACTGATATGGAGGTTCTCAAAAATAGCAAGTTTTAGGTTTTTATTAAGTATGGGAA
This sequence comes from Tetmemena sp. SeJ-2015, assembly GCA_027382625.1. Lineage (NCBI taxonomy): Eukaryota > Ciliophora > Spirotrichea > Sporadotrichida > Oxytrichidae > Tetmemena > Tetmemena sp. SeJ-2015. The sequence continues at coordinate 20,574 of JAJKFJ010021699.1, read as the reverse complement.
CATTTTTCATTGCACCTTTAAATTTGGATATCCAAAAGGTATTCCTATTTCTATTTTTTTATTAAATTAAAAGAATGAAAAAAGTGATTAAGTTTATATTTATATAATTATATTGCTGAATATTTATTTTAGCAGGATATCAATAATTTCAATAATTAGTTTTTAAAGATTCAATTGCTAATGAATCTCACTGCAAATTTTACCTATAATACTTCTTCAGAAATTTATTTATATTTTAGTAAAAATCTATATTTATGTCTTTAATTTTATTTATATTTTTCATTTTTAGATAAATTGATAAGCTATTTTATTTAATGTATTAGAAATAGTCAGTATTTGAAATATCATTAAAAAATGATTTTTAAATTATAAACATAAAGCTGCTTTAGTTTAAATTTTGGAGTGTGCATCTTTGCAAAATCTAAATCAAACCTATTTTGATTTTCTTAATTAAGTTATATTAATAAATTTAGATATTTAGTGATGCCACGTTTGAATAAAACTTAATTTTTGTGCGTAGATTATTCATTAAAAATTAGAATCTTCAAAAAATTGTTTTTAATATTTTTAAAGTGAATTTCATTATTTTTATTTTTGAATAACTTTCTTATTCTTTTATAGATATCTCCCACAATTTAACTTTAAGGCAATTTTTAAAAATGGATTCTAAAATTTAATGTACCACTATTTTATCTATTTTTATTATTCTTCTCAAATATAAAACATAATTTTATCTTATTCCTTGTTGAAACTTATAGCAGCTCATTTTAAGATTTCTTACTACTTTTTCTATATACCTCTCTCTTATTTCTGAATTAGATTCCGTTTGAATAATTTGAGAAGCAAAGGAGTGATTCATATCTACAATATGATGCTCCAAAGTTTAAAATTAAGATCAGGCCTTTATTTCTTTAAATGCCATAGATTTGGCAACTTATTCTTATCAAATAAAAACAAACAACCACTAAAAATCAATTATTAAACTAAAATGCTGTCTTACTATAAGCCTTTTAATGCTGGTTAATATTACGACTAGATACAGCTCAAAGAAGAAGATAATGCTCTTTAATTTACTATAAAAAACCAATCCTCTTAAATTTATTACTCTCATTCAAAAAGAGAGTAATATTTTTTTCCAATCTCTAAATTGATGTGATAAATATTATATGGCTGGAATTTATACAAATTTATATCACCACGCTTAAAATTAATTTAAAGTTAACTTGAAGGCTACAGATATATTCAAAGTTTATAAATGCTCTCTATTATAATGTTTTAATGAAGATTTTAATAAATAAGTTGATCTATTAAATCTTGAGAAGATAAAAACGATTTAATATGTGAGTTGTTATTTAGTAAATTTAAGATAAATAAATCTAAAAAAAGAAGAAAAGCAGATGTGCTATACTTCATGAGTATCCAACAGTAAATTATTTTAAGTAAAGTTTCGCAATTGAATTTTATTCCAATATTCTGATATTGAAAGTTTTTCTATTTCTCTTCTTCTGTCCTTCTCGTTTGGGAGTTGACTGAATCCTTATAAATACTTCTTTATCATCAATAGATCTTTGGTCTATGTTTATCTTTCCTCTTAATATCTCAGTTATATTGATTTAATCATTCTCATTAATAAGTAACCTTTGAATGTAGATTGAAATTCTAAAATTAGATACACTCTATAATAATCTGATAGCTTGCTCGTAACTGATTTCAGGTCTGAGCGAAATGGCAACTATCTTAGGATTTGCATTAGGATTCAAAAACTATAAGACATTGCATATGTCTTAAATTTTATAAGTTTAAAATTTAAATACTGAAGCTCTGTCTAGCTTTCAATTAGTTATATATTGATTTTATTAAATTATTACTCTTGAAGAGGAAAATCTATTTTCCAAACTATATATTGAAGATTATTCTTAGTTGTACCAAATAGATTCTATCTCCAAATTCAAAAAAAGAATTTACGACCTTGATTCTCTCGGGTAGTATTATCTCTGGAATTGGATCAGATTATATTAAAATATCCGAGTTCTTAAATTAAAGTTCATTTGGGATAGGTTTTTCATAAATTTCAACTTATTTCGTGACATTATTAATTCTCTTTTCCATAAAACTCGTAAATAATGTTTTCATGAAACTAAGACTTTATACCTGAGAATATAAAGGAAAATAATTCTTAATACAAGCTCTTCTTGTGCTCTTATCTTTGTTTCTCTTATATAAACTTCTTTATTTATGTTAATTTTTAAAAGAATGGCTGACGCTCCCCTACTTCATCAGGAAAAAAACGCAGTTTGCTCAAGTTAGCACTGGAGCTCGACCCAGCCATTCTGACCTCCACGACACCAGCAAGCAAATCAGCTCTCAGCCAGTCACCGAGGCAGGCCTCAGTACAGCAGGCAACTCTACTCTCTCAGTGACCTTGGGTGAGGTCTCTAGGACATACCAAGAGTAGGAACTAAAGATGGTCGAGGGAGTTCGGAGCTCGTACTGAGGTCTGCCTCGGTGACTGGCTGAGAGCTGATTTGCTTGCTGGTGTCGTGGAGGTCAGAATGGCTGGGTCGAGCTCCCGTGCTAACTTGAGCAAACTGCGTTTTTTTGCTGATGAAGTAGGGGAGCGTCAGCCATTCTTTTAAAAATTAACTTAAATAAAGAGGTTTATATAAGAGAAACAAAGATAAGAGCAGAAGAAGAGCTTGTATTTAAGAATTATTTTCCTTTATATTCTCAGGTATAATAAGATCCATTATTGATTTTTATAATTCTAAAATACGAGTCAAATTTAAGAGATAACTCTTTCTAAATTTTAAAGCTATGCAAAATTAATTTATTCGGTTTCAAGTTGCCATCAAATAAGATTTCTCTAAAATCCAAATCTTCCAAAAAATTTGTGCCAGATAATTAAAAAGCAACAAAACTTGTTCTTAAGAAAACTAATTCATTGCCTTCAAAATTCCGCTAGATAGGCTTTAGTTTATTCAATTTCATTTTCTATATCCAAATAAAATCTGTATGCTTTTACAAAGGTAGCAAAGTAATTAAGGTTTCATATTAAATCGAGGAACTAAGTTTATATCGACTAACTTTGATAAACTATTTCTTTTCTAATCTGTTCTTTAGGTAAATGAGCGACTATCTTGTAACACTATTTAACTTTGAAAGTTTCAAAAAAAAAAAACGATGTTTAAGTTCTCAAAAATTGCAAGCTTGAGGTTTTCAGATATCCTTATAGTATTATTCATTGATCCTTAAATTCTTACTTCCTAATGTTATATTTTTCTTTATAAATTTTTATAATATTCGATGATATTAAAATTTAACTTTATAAAAATAAATTTATGAATATTTAATTATTAATTTTAATTATTAGTTTTTAAGATTAAATTTTCTGATTATATATTTAATATTATACTTCAGAATTTGTTTTAAATAATAGTAAAACAATAATAAATGGCATGGATCTATTCTTGTCTTGATTTTTTAGACTTTATTTCTGAAAAGATGAGGTTAATTCGCTTTACGTGATAGAAATAGTAAATATTGAAATTTAATTAAAATAATCTTAGAAATATAGGTACTCTTTAAGAAGTTCCAAATTTTAAGAAAAGTATCCGAAATAAAACTCTTTCTTTCAGTTGTAAGTTTTTATTAGTTGAGTTTGTGTTTCTTCTTCAAGTTTAAATCAAAGTGAAGTTTATTAATCATATTAAGTTATTAGAGCTAATAATTAAATAATCTTTATACAAACCTTGAATAAAACTTAATTTTGTGCTTTGAAATTGGACTCAATTAATATTTATAGGTGAGTATTCAACAGAAAATCAAATAATTTATATATTAAATTAATATAATGAGTGGCATTTAAAATTCATTCTATTAAATAATGGTTACCAGATCCGATAGAGAATGAAATTCTAAGAATATTATATCATTGCAACTTTATATGGAAGCAAAGAAAATGTTATAGAGTGGGTGCGACATATATCACAGCCGAGCAGCGCAACAAAGATATTTAAAGAAGAAGCTTATTTTAATTTTGGATAAGATGTCGATTAAGCTACAGATTAAGAGGTTAATCTTTGATTTCAGAAGCAATCATGCTACACCCACATATTTATTATCATACTAGGTTTGCGATCACAAAATCAAATGATATTTCTCTATTTATAAATTACTATTAACGTTATATTTTTATTAAAATGATTAAATTAAAATATTCTCATTTATAAAACTATGATGCTATTAAGGCAATTAAAATAATAATTGGATACTCTTATTCCATATTTTATGCATAAATTAAATGTAATAATTACATAAGTAACTCAGATATTTGTCATTAGCATCCAACTATAAATTACTTTAAATAGAGTTTAGCATTTGAGTTCTCTTCCCAAATTCTGATCTTAAAAGTTTTTCTTTTTCTCTTCTTCTATCCTTGTCTACTTGCAGTTTACTAAATCTATATAAATACTTATTTATTTTCAATGGATCTTTGGTCTATGTATTTTCTTCCACTCAATATCTCAATTATATTTATTTAATCATTCTCTTTAATTGATACTCTCTGAATGTAGATCGAAATTTTAAAGCTAGATAGCTTATTTAATAAATTTATGGACTGCTCATAGCTAATTTCATTTTCAAGCGGAATAGCAACTATCTTAGGATTAGCTTCTGGGTTCAATTTGGATAAAATATATTCAATGCGTTCTATTTTTCTAGTTTCAAATTCAAGATACTTAAGTTTGGCAGAGAGTTGAATTAATTTTTCATTTACTTCTTCAAATTTATTCCACTTACAAACTTTATAAACTATAGATTGGAGATTATTCTTAAAATTATCTTATATACTCTAAGTCTCGATTGAAAAATAAATATTCACGAATCTGATTCTTTCAACAAACATGATCTCAGAGATTGGAGTAAAAATCATATTTATCTCCGCATTATAAAATTATATTTCCTCTGGGATCGGTTTCTCGTAAAGTTCATCTTGCTTCGTTTACTCATGAATTATCTTTTCCATTTTGCTCGAAAACAAACTTTTAATGAAACTTAAATTTGATAATTGTCCATTTTCAAATTTTATAGTTCTAAAATATGCGCTAAATCTTACATTATAGTCTTTCCAATTGACAAAGCGGTTAAAAATTAAGTTATTTGGCTGCAAGATTCCATCGAATGAGATATCTTTAAAATCCAGCTCTTTCAAAGTTGTTCCAGTTATTTAAATATCTATTAAGACTTGCTCTTCAGAATACAAATTAATTGCCTTCAACATTTCGCGAGAGTAGGTTTTATTTTATTCCATTCTCGTATCCAATTAAATGAAAAATCTATATGCTTTAGCAAAGGTAACAAAGTATTTCGTGTCTTATAAATTGACTTAGGATCTTAGTTAAATTGGCCTTACTTTGATAAATTATTTATTATCTAATCTGTTCTTTAGATGAGAGAGTGACTATCTTGCAACTCTATTTAATTTTGACAGATGAAGAAAGCAAAAGCTGATATGGAAGTTCTCAAAGATAAGAAGCTTAATGTTTTCATTTAGTAAGGGAATATTTGTTATTGATCCTTAAATTTTGGGCATCTAAAAGATATTTCTTATTTCTATTTTTAATTTAATTAAAAGAATGAAAAAGTGATTAAGTTTATATTTAATAATTATATTCTGAATATTTAATATACTGTTTAATTTATTTCACTACTTTGCTTTTTTTAGATTCATTTTAGCATGAGACTCATTACAAATGTCATTTGTTATCTTACTTCAAAAAGATTTTAATTTTTATTAATATCTATCATACAGATGCAATTTATATCCTCAATTTTATATTTGGGTGTTTTATTTGTTTCTTAAAATGATAAATTTAGGCTTAACTTTGCTTAACGTATTAGAAATAGTAAATACTATAATTTAAAAATTTAAATTTTTAAAAATAGTATGAATAAATAATTTTGTTGAATTGAAAGGCTGCAATTTGATTAAATTTAGGATTTTAAATCTCTATCAAAATGAAATTAAAGCAATTTTAATTTATCATATTAAGTTATAATTCATATATAATTACATATTCATAAGAGATTTTTTTTAATCTTAATATTTTACGTTGAATATGGATTAAAAATTAAAATCCTTTAAAAACTGTTTTAAGCTTTTATTAATTAAATTTCCGCATATTTATTTTAGAATATCTCAACCTCTCTATTTTTATAGATATCTTATATGATTAACTTTCATGCTAAAGATTTTATTGACGATAACTTAAATTAATAGACTACTGCTTCATCTATGATTTAATATTCTACATTATAAAATATAATTTTGTATTATTCACTTGAGCAAAATAAAAAATGTACACTCAATTTAAGAATTGCTGCTGTCCAAAATATTCCAAATTATACTTTACAAAATTTCAAAATCAGATAAGATATTCATGATGGTAAATTTCTTAGATTTTTTGAGGAGAACAATCTTGACAATATGAAATTAAAGAATTGTTTTAATCAATTCTCCAGCTTAAATATTATTATACCACAAATTTTATAATTACTGGGTCACATATTTACTAGATACACCTAAAAGAAAGTATAGTTAAAATTTAAATGAAAATCGGAATTAAATTAAAATAATAAATGAGGAGTTGTAAAATGTTGGCCGTTAAATTGTAAAGAAGGTAGTCCAATATGGGGCTTGTTCGATAGCTCTTCAAATTATAAGATGAGTTTGTTCTTCAACCATTACGATAGGAGGTACCAATGAAGAGATATTGATGTCTTTGACTCCGAACCAAGAAATTAACCAAGTTCAAAAACTTGTGACCGAGGTAACTCTTTAGACAGACCTCCTACGAAGAATTTGCAATGATCAAAGTTGCTTATAATTCATGCTTAATCGAATGGTAATAATTTTAACCCAAAATCTTACACTTCAACTGCCTCTGATTTTAAATTTATTAACTTACTTATTAATTTAATTCTCTTTTTTATTAAATTCTCAGCTATAATATATAGTTCTTGAATTTACTTTAGAATTCAATCCTATTAGATTTATTATTCTAGCTGCAAATTAAGAATAAAATTCGGTATTGATTAAAATAATAAATGGAGAGTTGCAAAAACCGTTGCTGTTAAAATCACAGATTCACTCCATAATCTACAGTTTGTTTTATAGCTTATCAAAAATCAATATGACTCACTCATAAAATCATTTCCTCAGCACTGAGATATGATGCGCGCAAATTCCAAGACACCAAATATCTACTTTATAAAACTTTTTGTTGCTTATAACTGAGAGATCCCACACAAAAGTTGCTAGGATATAAAGTTTTTAGAATTCCATGCTGAATCGATTCGCCTAATATAGGTTGAATATGAATACATGATCGAGGGTAAGGAAAACCTAATGAAGATAGAGTTCTTGAACAAAGTGATATATATTAAATTAGAGATAGTTAAAAAGCATTATGATTTTAAATTTAATGAGGGAGTCAGGTACAACAAGATCATCGTGAAGAGCATGAACACCATCACCCCAGTCTGAGTTATAGTTTTTGTTTCCGCGCTTTGAGCAGTTGTCTGTTGAGGGTGAGGGTAGTCTCCTTCTGAATGTTGTAGTCGGTGAGAGTTTTGTTTGAGCATGATGTTAATTTCGTTCTTGAGGTGGTTCAAAAGTACGCATGTTAATTTCGTTCTTGAGGTGGTTCAAAAGTACGCAAATGGAAGCATACTTTTGCAACTCTTCTTGCTTTCCAGTGAAGATGAGTCTCTGTTGATCGGGAGGGGTACCTTCCTTGTCTTGGATCTTTGCCTCCTAAGCTACCACTTTTAACTTTTAGAAGTTGAGGTTGTTGTAGTTGATGTAGTTGCGGTAGTAGTTGATGAAGTAGTTGTTGTAGTAGACATTTAAATATAGAGTTAATTTAATTTAAAGCGTAATATATTATGAATCACAGAACAAGGACTCAATCACAATGTATTTCTAAGTTATGCCCATCGACGATCATGTATTCATATTCAACCTATAATAAAAATAATTTAAATTTGAAATAATTTAACAGCAGCTGATCTATTCCGTTTTAATTAAATATATAAATTATTTTGAATTTCCTTTAAATTCTCAGCTAATATATTTCCTCTATCTCAATTTACTGTAAAGTGAATATTCCTTTACTTGAGTTTAGCGATTTTTTTCTCATTAAAATAATAAATACTTTAAAGTAAACTGAAATACTATCGATATGTTCCAAGTCTATGGATGCACACTATTATATTACTTCTAATGAAGATTTAATGGATGATATACTCTACTGAAACTTTAGAAGATAAAAAAATAAATTAGATTCTCTATTAAATATAAAAATTTTATTTAAAAAAAATTAATGAAAATTAAATCTTCAATAGCTTCTGAACTCTATTTCACAAGGATCCAACTGTGAATTATTTTAAGTAAAGTTTAGCATTGGAATTTTTTTCCAAAATTTTAACATCAAAAGTTTTTCTTTTTCTCTCCTTCTGTCCTTCTCGTTTGGGATTTGTCTAAATCCTTATAAGTACTTATTTACCCTCAATATATCTTTAATCAATGTATCTATTTCCACTTAATATCTCAATTATATTGATTTAATCATTCTCGTTGATTGATACTCTTTGAATGTAGATACATAATCTAAATCTAGATAACTTATTTAATAGATTTATAGCTTGCTCATAGCTAATTTCAAATTCTAAGGAAATGGCAACTATTTTAGGATTAACTTCGAGGTTCAATTACGATAAAACATCTTCTATACTTTAAGTTTAATAAGTTTCAAATAACAGATACCTAAGTTTGGTAGAGTCTTGAATTAATTCTCTATGAATTTCTTGAAATTAATTCTGTGGAATATATTTGCCTTTTTTCCAAATTATAGATTGAAGATTATTATTAGATGAAACTAAAATACTACTCTATCTCGGATTAAAAATATAGGAATTTTCAAACTTGACTCTTTCAACTTGCGTTATCACTGACATTGGATTAGAAAATATTGAAATCTGCGAGTTTTTAAATTTGATCTCCTCTGGGATCGGTTTCTCATAAAGTTCAGCTCGTTTAGTGACTTCATTTATTCTCTCTTCCATTTTAATAAAAAACAATCTTTACATGAAATTAAGACTTTATGCAAATCCATTCTTAAATTTTATAATTCTAAAATATCCATTAAATTTTAGAAATAAGTCTTTCGAAATCTCAAAGTTATGGAAAATTAATTTATTAAGCTACAAACAGCCATCTATCTAGATATCTGTAAAATCTAGATCTTTCAAAATATTTCCAGATATTTCAATATCTATGAGGACTTGCTCTTAAGAAAACAAATGCATCTCCTTCAATATTTCCCTTACATAACTCTTGGTTATATCAAATCCCATATTTAATTAAAAAACAAATCTGTACACTTTTGCAAAGGTAAGAAAGTAATTATTAGTTTTTTATCTGAGTAAGGACCAAACCCTTGTTGACTTAACTTTTAAACACTATTTCTTATCTAATCTGTTCTTTAAATGACTGAGTGACTATCTTGTAACTTTATTTAATTTTGAAAGATACAGAAAGCTAAAACTGATATGGAAGTTATCAAAAATAGCAAGTTTTAGGTTTTCATTTAGTATGGGAAAATTTGTCATTGAGTCTTTAATTCTAGACATCCGAAAATAATTTATTACTTTATCAATTTTTATTTAACTTTAATATTATAGATGTTAATAAAATCTTAATATTTATATTTTAATTTTTTATTTTTTGAATATTAAATTTGCAAGATCTTTTTAAATATTCTAATAATTAGGTTTGTTAAGAAATGGTCTTAAACTTTTTTAAAAATGCATCAAGCATAATCAAATTATGTCTTTGATTTGTTTAAATTGTTTTTATAAAGTATAATAAGGTAATTTTGCTTTGGATAATAGAAATAGTCAATTTTTAAAATTTAAAAAAAATAAAAAAAAAATTTTAAAACCCTTTTCTTTTTTTAAAAATTTATTTTTTTTAAAAAGTTGTAAACCTTTTAAATTCATTTGCTTAAGTTACAAATTTTATTGTTTAGAATTGCTCTTTCCTATTAAAAAATTTAAAAATTTTTTAAATTTATTATATTAATTTTTTTTCCCTTTTTTTTTAAAGTATAATTTTATATTTGCTTTTCACTCAATATTAAGGATATTAATATGGATTAAAAATTACAATACATTTTATAGAGTTCTTAAAAATAAAAGTCACAAATTTAGAGGCTAAAAATTAAATGGAGTAGATTGTGCAGATAACTTAATAAAATATTAAATTTTTTTTTTTAAAATTTTTTTTTAAATTTATAACTTTTTTTTTTTTTAAAGAAAATTTTATTTTTTCTTTTTTTAATACCTTAAAATTGTTTTTTGATTTTAAGATTTTTGGATTTTTTTTACAATTACTTATTAATGTCTGCATCATTATTTTTATGTTCTTTGGGAGGCGAGCAAAATTTAACGCAGAAAATTATTGATATGGTATTTTAGGATTGTAAAGGCACAGAAATATTTGCAATAAAAAAGTCAGGAATTTCAAAAATACATTTTAGCTTACTGCAGGTTTTATGTTTAATAGATATCCAAGATAAACTCAAAACTATAATATTAAATCTAAAGACTGAAGATAAATTTTAGATCTATAAATGCGCTCGATTATGAAATTAAAAAAAATTGTATAATTTAAATGAAATTGCTCAACTTAATTAAAAAAAAGTTACTTTAATAAATCATATTTAATATATTTGAATTAATTATATTAAATATAAATTAAATCATAAATAGTAGATGTATTTTTCACTCATATCCAATAAGGAATTGCTTAAAATATAGTTTAGCATTTGAATTTTATTCCAATATCCTTATCTTGAAAGTATTTCTATTTCTCTTCTTCTGTTCTTCCCGGTTATGAGTTGACTGAATCCTTATAAATACTAATTTATCCCCAATAGATCTTTGGTCTATGTGTCTCTTTCCACTCAATATCTCAATTATATTGATTTGATCATTCTTATTAATAAGTAATCTTTGAATGTAGATTGAAACTCTAAAATTAGATACACTCTCTAATAATCTAATAGCTTGCTCGTAGCTAATCTCATTTTCAAGCGAAATGGCAACTATCTTAGGGTTTGCATTAGTATTCAAAAAAGATAAAACATTGAATATCTTTTAAATGCTATAAGTTTCAAATTCAAGATACTGAAGCTTGGGCAAGTCTTGAATTAGCGTAAAATTAATTTCTTGAAATTAATCTTTTGAGCAAGTTTTACTTTTTCTCCAAATTATTTATTGTAGATAATTCTTGTTAGACATATCATTTAGACTAGATCTCCCGAATAAGACTAATGAATTCTTGAACTTAACTCTCTCAACTAGCATGGTCTCTGACACTGAAGTTTACAACATAGAAACCTTCAAATATTTAAATGTGATCTCCTCTGGGATTGGTTTCTCATAAAGTTCAACTCGTTTAGTGACTTCATTAATTCTCTTTTCCATTTTACTAGAAAACAAACTTTTCATGAAACTCAGACTTTCAAGACGTCCATAGATCAATTTTATTTTTCTAAAATATGCGTCAAATCTTAGAGATAACTCCTTCTTAATTATAAAGTCATGCAAAATTAATTTATTCGGTTGCAAGTTGCCTTTGAATGAGATATCTCTAAAATCAGGATCTTTCAAAGCAGTACCAGATAATTCAACATCTATTAAGACTTTCTCTTAAGAAAATAAATTAATTGCCTTCAGCATTTCACGAGCTTAGGTTTTATTTTATTCAAATTCCGTATCCAATAAAAAGAAAAATCTGTATGCTTTTGCAAATGTTACAAAGTAATTAGGGATTTTTTATCTAGCAAAAGCATCAAATTTAAAAGGCAGAACTTTGATACACTATTTTTTATCTAATCTGTTCTTTAGATGAGTGAGTGACTATCTTGTAGCTTTATTTAATTTTGATAGATACAGAAAGCTAAAACTGATATGGAAGTTTTCAAAGATAAGAAGCTTAATGTTTTCATTTAGTAAGGGAATTTTATTCACTGAGCCTTAAATTCTAGGGATCTAAAAGAGATTTCTTGTATTCATTTTTATTTAATTTTATTATTACAGATTATATTGAATTGTAACTTTATAAAATTAAATTTTGAATATTTAAATTATGGTGATTAAATTTATTTAATTTCAATCCTTATAAATCTTTAATTTAAATATATTTTATTAAAACTTTCAATTCTTGTCATAAAAAAGAAATGTTTATTAAATTTTCAATTTATGAGAAAAATAAATCAATCATGTAAAATAAATGTCCTTAAATTCTTTAGAGAAGAGGCCTTAATTTTTAGTTTAAAGTATAATTAAAGATAAAATACCTCCACACATAAAATAAGATTAGCTTTGAACTTAACTTGTAAGATTACACTCAATAAATAAGTACCTGAAAATAATGTAATAAAAAAGAGAAAATAGCAGATAAATGCAATATTTATAAATAATGAAGGGTTAATTTCATTTAAAGCGTAGATTTATCTTATTTCATTTACATACAAAGTTAAATAGGAAAATTTATGTAATCATTTATTTTTTTAGAATAATTAGAAATCATATCTTTATGCCCTCCATAAAATTTCAAAGGCCAAATTCTCTAAAATTAAAATTTTTTATTTTTAGCATTTTTTGTTTTAATTGTCGATTCTTATAAATCTTGAAAAGAAAAGAAAAAAGATGAAAACTCTTCTTAAATAAATTAAATGAATTAAACATATTATTTTAATTTAGATTAATTAAATTAAGAAAATTAAATCATAAATAGCAGACACATTTAAAGTCATGAGTATCCAATTATGAACTACTTTAGGTAAAGTTTTGCATTAGAATTCTATCCCAATATTCTGAGATTATAAGTTTATCTATTCCTTTTCTTCTGTCCTTCTCGTTTAGCAGTTGACTTAATATTTACAGATATCTATTTAACCTCCTAGGATCTTTGGTCTACATAACTTTTACCACTCAATATCTCATTATATTGCTTTAATTATTCTTTTTAATTACTACTCTTTTAATATAGATTGAAATCTGAAGTCCTGATACACTCTCTAATAGATTGATAGCTTGCTCATAGCTAATTTCATTTTCAATGCTAAATAGCAACTATCTTGGGGTTTGCTTAAGGTTTCAAGCACGATAAAACATCTTATATGCCTTAAGTTACTTGAATTTCAAATTCGAAATACTGAAGTTTGGTCTAGCCTCCAATTAACTCTTTATTAATTAGGTTATCCAACTAAATAAGAGAGATTTATCTTTTTTCCAAATTATTGATTTAAGATACTCTTTGAACTGTCTATTATACTATCTCTCCCAATTAATACAACCGAGCTTATGAATTTGATTCTCTCAACAAGCATTATCTCTCAGATTGGAGCAGACAACATAGAAATTTAGACATTCTTAAATTTTAGCTCCTCTGGAATCGGTTTCTCAAAATGTTCAATTTTTTTCGTTTCTTAATTAATTCTCTTTTCCGTTTTACTCGAAAACAAACTTTTAATGAATTCAAGACTTTCAACTTGCACATTTTCTATTGTTATAACTCTAAAATATGCGCCAAATTTTAGTGATAAATCTTTCTAAATGCCAAATTTGCTCAAAATTAAATTATTAGGCTGCTAGAAACCTTCTAATGAGAAATCTTTAAAATCTAGATCTTGTTCAGTATTGCCAGATAATTCAATATCTATTAGGACTTGTTCTTAAGAATATAAATTCAAAGCCTTCAATATTTCGCAAGCAAAGGGATAAATTTTTTTAACCCATATCTATTTGAAAGAGAAATCTGTATGATTTTGCAAAGTACAAAACTTAAATCTTTAAATTGGCTTAGAACTTTTAAAACTGCCAATTTTGATAAATTTTTTGAGTCTAATCTTTTTTTTAAAAGGTAAGGATATCTTGTTTTTATTAATTTTGAAAGATATAGTAAGCAAAAGCTAATATGTAAGTTCTCAAAAATAAGAAGTTTCAGGTTTTCATTTAGGAAGGGAATATTTTGTATAAAACCTTAAACTGTGGCCATCCTAATCTCTGATATTTATATGTGATTAATATTTTATAAATACATATATCCATTATTTATCTTTATCTTAAAAGCCTTTTAAATATTTAACGAGTATTTCATTAGTTTCAATAATTAGGTCTTTAAATTTAAATTAGGTAAGATTCTAATTAAAATTTTTTTTAAAAATTTATTTTAAAATTTTAAAAAAATTTAATTTATTGTACCTTATTATATTTTATTTTTTGGATTTTTAAAAAAATTAAGTAATTTTATACCCAAATTTAAAAAATTTTAATTTGTGAAAGCATTGATTTTCGTGAAGTGATAAATTGACACAAGTTCCCAGATGTGGTTCTTCTATTAAAAGCTCGTGCTTATTTATAAGAGTTATTTTCAAAAAAAAAAAGGAAAAATTTTTAAAATTTTTAAAAAAAAAAAGAAAAAAAAAAATTTCCTTTTAAAATTGTCACCCCTTTGAAACTTAAATAAATTCTTTACCTTTCTTAATACTAAATTTTCCTGCATGGAATTTCTAGAAGTCTTTATCTCCAAATTTACATTACTTCAAGATGGAAGGAGCACTATAAAAAATTTTAAGGTCTATAAATAATCATAATTTTATGAAATTATAGCAAATTTTATTTTTTTAAAGTTCTCAACTTAATTTAGAACCTACTTAAATAAATCAGATTCAATTTAAAAAATTTGATTTTATTAATTTTTTATTAAAAATAAATAATAATTAAAAGATGTACTTACTCTATGTCATTAAATCCCACAATGAATTGCTTTAAATAAAGTTTGGCTTTGGAATTTTGTTCTAGAATTTTGATCTTAAAAGTTTGTCTATTCCTTTTATTCTGTCCTTCTCGTGTGGCAGTTGACTGAATTCTAATAGATTTCTATTTATCCCCAAATGATCTCTGATATATAAATTCTTTATCACTCAATATCTCAAATTAATTGTTTATTTTTTCCTTAATTACTATCTTTTTTAAGTATATTGAAACTTTTAAATTAGACACGCTCTCTAATATTCTTATCGCCTCCTCATAGCTAACATTCTCTTCATGTGAAATGGCAACTATCTTAGGATTAGCTTTAGGATTCAAGAAAGATAAAAATTTATATTTTTAAGTCTTGATTTCAAATTCGAATTTAAGTTTGGCCAAATTTTAAATAAGTCTTTCATCTAATTCTTCTAAAAGACAATCCCAATATTTAATACCCTTTTTTGTGCCTCTTTTCCATATTAGGGAAACGATGTTATTTTATTGCCAATCATATTTATCATACTAGTAAATATGAAACCAAGAGTTCACTATTTTGATTCTTTCAACAAGTATTATCTCTTAAACTGGGTAAAACTGTTTAATTTTAATTCTTAAACTTAAGTTCCTATGTGATTGGTTTCTCATAAAGTTCAAGCCGTTTTGATTTCTCATTAATTCTTTCATCTATTTGACTTCAAAACTAAGATTAAAAGAAAGCAAGACATTCAGGAGCATTTCCATGGCAGAACTATATAGATCTGAAATTAGCATTTAATTTTATATCAAAATCTTTCAAGCTGTAAAAGCCACTCATAATTAATTTATTTAGCTGAATTTATCTCATCGAACCACAGATCACGAAAGTCTAAAGCTTTCTACTCAAGTATAGTGCAAGTATGGTCAAATATTTTTAAGTCTATTTAGACTTACTCTTTAGAAAATTAATGAATTGCCCTTAAGAACTCAAAAGTAAAGGGTTTAATATTATCGAATCCCCTTCTTAAGCTAAAGACAATTCTATATGCTTTTGTCAAAGTGGTCAGAAACTTAAAATTTTCTAGCTTGAATTTGGAATCAAGTTTCATTGGCCATACTCTCATACACTGTGTCTTATCCAATCGGTTCTATAGATGAGTGAGTGACTATCTTGTATCTTTATTTAATTTTGAAAGTTTCATAAAGCAAAAGTTGAGATGGAAGTTCTCAAAGATAAGAAGCTTCAAATTTTCAGATATCATGAGAGTATTTTTCATTCTATATTAATTTTTGAGAAAGTGATTATATCCTTTTATTTATTAGTTAAAATATTATAATTATATAAAATAGCAAATATCATTAAATTAACTTGTTTGAATATTTATCTCAAAATTATTTCATTTTTGATATTTAAGTATTTAATTTTTAACTTTCTATTGCAAATTACTCTCTTAAATAAGGTAATTATTTTTTTACTTAATATTTTGAAGGCATCTTGAATCATCAATATTTTAAAATATTTTAAAAAGCAGTTGAATTGCACAATATTGCGAGATACTCTTAAAAATATTAAATTAAATTTATTGTATCGACTCATGCTCTTGGTAAGAATCGGTAATACATTACTACAATTTTTATTTTCCATAGCAATGACTTATAAACTTTCTAATAGAATAAAAATAAAGAGTTATGAATAAAAATTTCATTTAATTATAGAAGTTTGCATTTAAAATTACAATATTATTAATATTATATTTTTTAATTTAATGTATAAGTAATTTAGTGAGTATGAAGTTAGTTTTAAATATTTTTAATGAAATTTTAAAAGTAAAGTTATTTAATCATTTTGAATTATATTCATTTTTCAAGATTCTCTAAGATAAAGTTAGAATATAACCTAATTTTGGTGCCTTTTATCTTAACTTTATATTAATGACTATTCCAATACTAATGTTGCATTACTTTAGCATCCCATATTTAAATATCTGCACTTGAATCACTCTTTTAGGCCTTATTTTTACTCTATTTTATTGCTTTGATATCTTTTATATATAATTTTTGGGCTAAAATTTTAATTGAACACTCAGCATACTCGAACATTTAAAGAAAAACTTCTGAATCTATTATTTAAAAATCCTCTTAAATATGAAAGATCATTTTTACTTATTCTTTCTTTTACATTATGTTTAAAATTTTAAATATCATTGTAAAATTTGCTACCTCAACTTCAAGGTATCTCAAATTTTCAAGTGGATTCTCCAATAGACTTTCTTGAAATTCTCTTTATAGCAAGTAATTATTCATATCCTCTTTGAATATTGGAGTTGAGTACTCCTAATTTTACTCTTCTTCTTCAAATGATATCATCCAAATGATGCTTTCTAAATTTCTAAACTGCTAAAACTATTCTATCATTAACTCACCGCAATAAGTATTGACTACGATTAATTTCTTAAGTTATTTCATTACAGCAAAATCTTCGCAAAAAGGAAGAAAGCAATCTATGAAAACGAGTTCTTCTGCTTAAATATCATCTTGTTAAGGTTTTTAAAATGATGATTGTACAAGCTAAGGAGCTGGGTGTATTTTATGGAGAGAAGCCATCCCTCTTGAATTTACTATAAAGTTTTAAAACTCAATCCTCTTGAATTTAGTTCTTTCATTGAAGCAGAAATAGTATTTTTTCTCTCTGTTGATGTACTTAATGCTCCTAGGTACGAGTTTAGAGTAATCTCCATATCCGAGGCTTGAAATTGTATCAAGGTAAATAGGGGGACTGCCTTTATGTTCCAAGTCTATGAATGCATTCGTTTAAGAAACCTCATTAAAAATTTTAATGAAATCCTCTGCTGTATTCTCCAAAATATTGCAAGTCTTTTGGTCTTCAGTGTTGAAAACTAGTGTGTAAACTTTTGAGAAAGTCATAAAGTAAAGATGCATATGCTTTTGTTTAATGTCTGGAATCTCAAGGCAATGCACTCGGAGAGAGTAATCTTCACTCACTATATTTTTAAGTTTTTAAACTAAATCTCTTGTTTTGTGATCAAGTTTGGAGAGATTTCTGAAACTGAAGTTCAAATCTAGCAGCGAGAAGATCGCTAGTTTCAAGTTATCATAAATCATCATATTATCACAAAGAATAAATTAATAATCTTAAAAAATAATCTGTTGAAATAAATAAGCGAAATGATAACCAAATATTTAATTTATTGAATTTTTATTCATATTATAAATGTCTTAAAAATTAATTAGCGCACCTTTTACACACTTGCAGCAACTCAAAAAGACCAAAATAATTTTTTTTAAAGATACGAATCTTATCTAAAATAATATCAAAAAGGTTTAAAAGAAATCTCCTTGAAATAGAGTTCAGATTTGCACTTTTGAATTTTAAATTTTAAATTATAATTGTCTTGATGGCCAAATTTTTTCATAAATTTAACCTAAGCACTTTGCAAGTCTTACTTGCTTCTTTTCTGAAATTTTAACTCAATTTATTTTTCTTTAGGTTCATAAATTTCATTCCATGAAAATTATCCGAGGACAAGTATTCTAGAAATGTGTAACATTATAGTCAAGGATCTATAAAACTTGAATAGTGATAGAATATCTAAGATGTTTGCCTCAGCCTCCTAAACTCTTATGACCACCTGAAGTTTGCAGGTGTAATGGATGTTGGATAATATTTTTTAAATCTTGCTGAACTTCTTAATCTCGAACTCAAGATATTGGAGCTATTTCATTTCTCTGAGAACATGGCCCTTCAATTTATTAACAAGCTTATATGTTAAAATCTACTGCTTCAAGCATTCTTTCTATTCCACTGGAGAGATAAACCATTTCAAGCTTTAGAGATTCTTAAATTAGCAAATTTCCTTTATAAAGAGCTCGCTACAGTATGAATTCATCACTGATAAACTTATTAGATTGCTATGGAAATGTGAACAACTAAAGTAGAGAAGGATTGAATTTTCGATTTTCCAATTGCTAGTAGCTTTTATTTAATCTTCAACTTAGACAGGTCTTTCTTGCAACGTTACCTTTTTCAAAAACTCACTTATTCTCCGAATCAGATTTAAAATGAAATTAAGAATAGATGAAATAATTTAGAATGGATTTATCAGCTTTCACTTAGTACTTATCCAAGGCTCCTTGCTTTTTATTGATTGGTATTTTTATTTAAAACTGGCGCTAGAAATTAAAAATCACAGTTATCCCAACGTGAGGTTGGTTCTGTTAACAGAGAGAGGCTTCTTATTACATTGAGGTAAAATGCTTTCAGATGAGATAAATCAAGTGCTTATTTGCAAATATCGTTTTTGCTTTTAAGTCATTCCAAGGGGTCCTATTCCTAATGCACAAATGATATTTATAAAGTATATGACGTAGCTCAATTAAATGTATTTTACCTCAATGTAATAAGAAGCCTCTCTCTGTTAACAGAACCAACCTCACGTTGGGATAACTGTGATTTTTAATTTCTAGCGCCAGTTTTAAATAAAAATACCAATCAATCAAAAGCAAGGAGCCTTGGATAAGTACTAAGTGAAAGCTGATAAATCCATTCTAAATTATTTCATCTATTCTTAATTTCATTTTAAATCTGATTCGGAGAATATATCGTATGATTCTCTTTTAAAATATTCAATCAATTTTCTATACAAAGTAATTCTATTAAATTGGAGTATCTAAAAGTTTATCCAATGTCTCGCAGTATGCCATTCTTCAAAACAAAATGAGCGAAATTGGGTTTTCCTAGGAATCAACCAGACTAGAGCTCCCTTCCCGAGCATTTAAAAGATCTCAGTATTAAGAGGAAGAGTTCCGAGCTTTTCCAAATCAATATAAGTTTGACTTTAAGCCTGCAGTCCAAGATTTACTAAAAAGATCTCTGCCTGCTCCTCTATGATATCTTTTTCTTGAAGTGAGGTATCAAGTGTAAATCTATAGGCTCTTGCAAATTAATAAACATAGGTTTCATGTCTTTCTTATCTGGGAATAACTATGAAGTTGATTCTTAATGCTTCCTTCTCCGACACTCTAGTCTTTAGAAGCAGCAAGATTTCTCTCAGATGCTGGTTCAACTTTGAAATCTTCCTGAAATTCAAATTTAGAGGGAGGTTCTCAAATATTTAAAGCATTAAACTTGCACCTAGCATTTGTACTTTGTTTTCAAAGTTTAGAAATAATAAATATCTATAATTTTGTGAAAGCTTTTATCATATTATGATCATTAATATCTATTCACTATTTATCTAAGTAAACCCCATAACCTATATACTTAGTGAATTAATGAATTGATATTAATGATCATTATATATGATATACACGCTTTCCCAAAATTACAGAAAAGACTTAATTAAGACAACGCAGATCTCACCAATCCAAAAAAAGAGGGTCTGAGCCCCACATCTCATCAGTGACTAACACTAAAATTTTCAATTTAAGTCTTTGCCACTTCATTTTCTTCACTCTATAAGCATCACTAGTTAGTCTTTGATTTATTTAAGAGTAGGATTTGAAATTCTGAAAAAAATGATCATGAAGTCGGGGATGAGCCTTTTAGACATGGGTGGACCAATTAAGACAAGGCAGGTTTTAGCCACCCTGGGGGGTCGACTGGAGTAACCTAAGTTGTGACATTTTGCACTCTTAGGCTATTCAATAGTGCAGTTTAGCTTAGATTTAATCACTAGTTAATATAGAATGGGGGAG
>JAJKFJ010021698.1:0-42240 GCA_027382625.1 Tetmemena sp. SeJ-2015 | reverse complement strand
CAAGTGGGGGAAAAAGGGGGCTTTTTCCCCCCTTAAAAGGGCCGGGGGTTTTCCCGGTGGGTTTTTAAAACCCCCCCCGGGGTTTTGGGGCCCCCCCCTTTTTTTTAAAAATTTTTCCTTGGGTTTAATTTAAAAAAACCCCCCTTTTCCCCCCCCTTTTTTTTAAAAAAATTTTTTTTTTTGGGGGGGGGTTTTTGGGGCCCAAAAGGGGGTTTTTTTTTTGGGGGGGAAAAAATTTCCCCTTTAAAAAAGGGGGAATAAAAAAAAAAAAATTTTAAAAAAAAAATTTTTTTTTTTAAAAAAAAAACCCCCCCCAAAAAATTAAAAAAAAATTTTTTAAAAAAAATTTTTTAAAAACCCCCCCCCAAAAAATTTTTTTTAAAAAAAAACCCCCCCTTTTTGGTTAAAAAAAACCCCAAAAACCCCAAAAAAAAAAAAAAAATTTTTTTAAAAGGGGGAAACCAACGGGTTTGGGGGGGGAATTTTAAAACCCCAAAAAAACCAAAGTTTTTTTGGGGGAAAAAAAAAAGGGGGGGGGGAAAAAAAAAATTTTCCCCTTTTTTCCCCCAAAAAAAAAAACCCCCCAAAATTTTTAAAAAAAAAATTTTTTTCCCAAAGAAAAAAATCCCCAAAAAAATTTTTGGGGGCCCAAAAAAAATTTTTTGGGGGAAATTAAAAAAAAAAAAATTTTTTTTTTAAAAAAATTTTTTTTGGGGGCCCCCCCAAAAATTAAAAAAAAGGGGCCCCCAAAAACCCTTTTAAAAATTTCCCGGAAAAAAATTTTTTAAATAAAAATTAAAAAAAGGTTAAAAAAATTTTTTGGGGCCCCCCCCAAAAACCCCTTTTTTTAAAAATTTTTTAAAAAAAAAAAAATTTAAAAAACCCCCCAAAAAAAAAAAAAAAACCCCCCCCCCCAAAAAACCCCCCGGGGGGAAAAAAAAAAAAAAAAAGGGGAAAAAAACCAAAAATTTCCCCCCTTTTTGGGGTTTGATAAAAAAAAAAAAAAGGGGGGCCCCCCCAAATTTTGGGGGGAAAAAAAAAAAATTTGGGAAAAATTTTTTAAAAAAATTTTAAAAATTTAAAAGGGGAAAAAAAAAATTTTTTTTAAAAAAAATTTTGTGGGGGGAAAAAAACCCCCGGCAAAAAAAAAAAGGGGCCCCCCAAAAGTTTTTAAAAGGGGAAAAAGGGCCACCAAAAAAAGGGAAAACTTTTTTAAAAAAAGGGAATAAAGGGGTTTGGGGGTTAAAAACCAATTCCTTTTTTTTTCCCCGGGCCCCAAAAAAAGGCCCCGTTTCCCCCGACCAAAAAACCCCCAAAAAAAAAAGGGGGCGGGGGGGGGGGGCCCCTTTTTTTAAAAAATTTTTTTTTCTTTTGGGGGGCCCCAAAAATTTTTTAAGGGGGTTTTCTTTTGGGGGGGTTAAAAGGCGGGGTAAACCCCGGTTGGGGGCCAAAAAATTTCCAACCCCCAAAAAAAAAAGGGGGGGAAAAAACCCTAGCCCCAAAAAAAAATTTTTTTGGGGAAAAAAAAGGGGGGCCCCCTTTAAAAAAATTTTTTGGGGGGGAAACCAAAAAAAAAAAGGGGGGAAAAAACCCCCCCAAAAAATTTTTTCCCCCCCCTTTTTTTTCCCCAATTTTTTCCCCGGGCCTAAAGGTTTTTTTCCCAAAAAAGGGGCCAACAATTCCCCCCCCCCGGGGGGGTTTTTAAAAAAAAATTTGGGGGGCCCCCCTTTGGAAAACCCAAAAGTAAAAAAAAAGGGGGGGAAGAATTTTCCCCCCTTTCAAAGGGTTTTTTTAAAGGGTTTTTTAAAAAAAAAAAATTTTAGCCCCGGGGGGGGGAAAAAAAAATTTTTTTTTCCCCCCCCGGGTTTTTGGGGGGGGCCAAAAAAAAAAATTTTGGGGGATTTTGGGGGTTTTTTTTTTGGGGGGGGTTTTTAAAAAAAAAAGGGAAAGGGGGTTCCTTTTTAAAAAGGGGGGGGCCCTTTCCGGGGGCCCTTTTTAAAGGCGGGGGGAAAAAACCCCCCAAAATTTGGCCCCCTTTTAAAAAAAAATTTTCCCCCAAAAATTTTTAAAAAAAGGGGGGGACCAAAAGGCCTTTTTTAAAGGGTTTTTCCCCCTTAAAAAAAAGGAAAAAACCCCCGGGGGGGGGCCCCCCAAAGGGGGGGTTTTTTTTTTTAAAAAAATTTTTTCCCCCCAAAAATTTTCCCCCCAAAAATTTAAAAGGTTTAAATTTTTTTCCAAAAAAAAAAAAATTTTTTTAAAATTTTAAAAAGCCCCCCCCCCCTTTTTTTAAAAAAAAAAAAAGGGGGGGGGGTTTTTTTTAAATTTCCCCCTTCCCCAAAACCCAAAAAAATTTTTAAAGGGGGGGCAAACCCCTTTTTCCCCCAAAAACCCCCCCCAAAGGGGGGAAAATTTTTTGGGAAAAAAACGGGAAGAAAAAAAACCCAAAACCCTTTTTTTCCCCCTTTTTTTAAAAAACCCCCAACCCCGGGGGGGGGGGGAAAAAAAGGGGGGGGTTTTTTCCCCCCCAAAAAATTATTAAGGGGGGTTTTTAAACCGGGAAATTAAAAGGGGGGAAAATTTTAAAAAAAGGGGAAAAAAAACCCCCGGGGAAAAAGGGGGGGGGGGGGGGTTTTTTTAAAAAAAAAGGGGGGGGGAAAAAACCCCCGGGGGGGGGTGGGGGGGGTTTTAAGGGGGGGGAAAAAAAAAAATTTTTTTTAAAAAATTAAAAAGGGGAAAAATTTCCCCCGGGGGGTTTTCCGGGCCCCCCAAACTTTTTGGAAAAACCCGGGTTTTGGGGGGGAAAATTTTTTTAAGAAAAACCCGGGGAAAAAAAAAATTGTTTGGAGGGGGGGGGGGGTTTTTTTTTTGGTTTTTTCCCCCTTTTTTTTTGCTAATTGGCCCCCAAAATTTCCCCCTTTTTTTTTTTTCCCCCCCGGGGGAAAAATTTTTTTTTAATTTTTTCCCCGTTTTTAAACCCCCTTCCCTTTGGGGCCCCCTTTTCCAAAAAACCCCTTTTTTTTGGGGGGAAACCTAAAAAAAAATTAAAAAGGGGGCCCTTTTTAATTTTTTTTTGGGGGGCCCCCCAAAAACCGGGGCCCCCCGGGAAAAGGGGGTTTTTAAAGGGAAGGATTTTAAAAAGGGGGGAAAAATTTTAAAATTTTTTTTTTCCCCCCGGGGGGAAAAGGAAAAAAGGGGGGGGGGCCAATTAGCAAAAGGGGGGAAAAAAAAAAAAAAAAAAAAACCCCCCCCCCTTGCCCAAGCAATTTTTTTCCCCCGGGTTTTTTTTAAAGGTTTTTTCCCCCCCGGGGGAAAATTTCCCCAAGGAAATTTAAAAAAAAAAAACCCCCCCCTTTTAAAAGGGGGGTTTTTTTGGTTTTCCCCCTTTTTCCCCAAAAAAAAAACCCCCCCCCCCCCAAAAGCTGTTTTTTCCCTCCCCTTTTGGGGGGGCCCCCTTTTTTAAAGGGGAATTTTTTAAAAATTTTTTTTTTCCCAACCCCCTCCCCGGGGGGGGAAGGGGCCTTTAACTTTTTTTCCGGAAAAAAAACCTCTTTTTTTTTAAAAAACCCCCCCCCAAAAAATTGGTTAAAAATTTTTGTTTCCCAAAACCCCCCCCCCCCAAAAAACCCCTTTTGGGGGGGGTTTTTTTAAAAAATTTTTTTTTTTTTTTAAAAAAAAAACCCCCCCTTTTTTTTAATTCCCTTTTTTTCCCCCCCAAAAAAGGGGTTTTTTTTTAAAAAAAACCGGGCCCCCATTTTTTTTTCCCCGGGGGGGGGGGCCCCCCCCGGGGGGTTCCCCCCCCGGGGGGGGGTTTTTTTTTTTTTTTTTTTTTGGGGGGGTAGGGGGGGGTTTTCCCGGAAATTTTGGGTTAAAAAGGGCCCCCAAAAAAATTTTCTGGCCAAAAAAGGGGGGGGGGGGGGGAAAAAAATTGGGGAAAAAAAAACCCCCCCCCCCCTTCCGGGGGCCCCCCCCCGGGGTTTTTTTCCCCTTTTTTTTTTTTTTTTGGGGTTTTTTAAAAAACCCCCCAAAATTTTCCTTTTAACCCCCGGGTTGCCCCCCAAAATTTTTTTTAAAACTAAAAAAAAAAAAAAATTTTTTTTGGGGTTGGGAAAAAAATTTAAGGGGGGGGTTTTTTAACTGTTCAAGGTATGTGATAATATGAGAGTTCTCAACTCACTCTTGAAATTCCTTTCTCAAAATACTAATTTAACTTCAACTAATCTGACGTGCGCTGTCCTTTACTCAACTGAGTCGATCTTTAATCTTTCTATTCAGACTACTACTTCAAAAACTATCTAATATCTTTACAGGTTTTAACTTAACTTCACGCTCATTATCATGAAACTTTAAACTATATCGTGTCTCGGACTTCAAACTTACCCATCCTGGGTCTAAACTCAACTCACTATTTCATTTCCAAGAAGTGACCATACCATGATCTTATACTGCTACCTTCAGTGGTAACTATAATTCTCCCACCAAATCCCTTTGGAGAATGTACTCAGAACGGATATAGAGTTGAATTGTAAAAGAAAGTTTAATGTGAAGTTAATATATACTACATTTGGACGTTATATTTCTTTTTTCTCTTACGTTTTGACACTGTCGTTCAATAGAATTATCTTTTGCTCTCATATGAATTCTACTGTGAAAGCGACACACTTTATACTCACCGTGGACATGTTAAGATCTGTCTCAAAACATACTTTACGTTAATAAATGAAGTTTTATATCAACTGTCATTTACTCCACTTATTTACAGAGATACTTTGAAATGCGAAGAAAGTTGCGATAACTATGCTTTGTCAGTTATTCTTCCATGATTAACACTGAGATATCTCATTTCTTCATCAAAAGTCTATATGTGAGAATCACTGGTGTCTCATAGATTGCTTAGATTGAAATGTTCCCTTGTTTGCTCTGTGAGAGTTGATTGGTTCTTTGCCAGAAGTACTGAGTGTGTAGATAATCATACCTGCTGCCCAAGAATCAAGCACTCTCCGGAATTGATAAATCACATTACGATACTCTCTTGCGATTCTTTGTAAAGAAGAAGCTCTGGTGCATGAGTAGACTAAGTATGTCTATTCTTTCGACACTTCTACCAGCTCCAGGACTAACTATCTGATTAAAGAAGTAATATACTGTTTGTCGAAGAGATAGATTCTTCTGAATGGCTTCAATATAGTTGTTGTGTAATATTGTGGATGATACTTCAGTTGAGCAGATTAGCTAGTGACATATTATTCAGAGATTGCCAATAGGACTTGTGAATTGACTATGCTCTTTCTTGAAGATCTCTAGCGAGCAATTTGTCTTCACATGGTTATAAAACCTGGAGCCTTGTGATTGGAGTATGAATACAGTTAAGGAGTACATAATTCATTTCGTAGAATGATACTTGAGCATGCTATGTAGTAATACCTGGAACGATATTGAGTGCCTGTGAGTTCTCTTGATTTGTAACCATATATTGCTTTTGTTAGAATCGTGTGTGCTTTAGGCATGCTTTGAGTCTCCTTGTGAGATTAGAGCTCTCTTGATTCTAATGCGCTCAACATTCATTATCTTAAGTATTTCCTATTCATTAAGAATTCTCGTCGCCTTCTTCTCAGACATTACCAGGAACTCGGCAAGAGCAAAGCGGAGAATATTTGACTTTAATTAGAGAGAATTTACAACTACATTTCGTATTTTCTAACACTTTTGGAGGAGTGATTAACATAATTACATAAATTGATGAAATAATCTCTATATTTAGTCTTGAAGGAAGAGTCAAGATATTGCTCTACACGTCGAAGTCTAACATATCTGGCATTGGTGCTTGATTGAAATCTACTATATAAGCATTCTTCAATCCTCTCAATGCCTGCAGTGTCCAGCTAAAGATCTAAACTAGATTTCATAGATAGTAGCAGGCATTTCAACTTGCTGATTTTATTTACGATCTCAAATTTTGAATCATATTGAACACATCTTATCACACTGGTACTGCGTTCTAAAGTGAATTAGTTACTGTGTCTAAATAATAGTAGCTCCTCAAAGACTACCTTCCTCACACTAGTCATATGTCTATAAAAGTCCTAAAAGGCGCTTGTATAACTATGTTACTGATTAATTGAGAGTTTGTACCATCCTTGTCCTTTCATTTGCAAGGGCCACTGTATCTACCTTGCAGTATACTTTATCTAGACGAGAATCACAAGATACGACTTCGATTAGCAACAAGTAAACATACTCTTCATGTAAGTGTGAGAGAGTACTTTGATGTTAGACTGTTAGACTCTGCACAAGTCAGGATAGCTTACTTGCTTTCGAGGCTCATGACATTAATCAAAGGCATAGATGTGAGTAATCGGGTCTGGCTTCCCTCATATGGCAGAATTTTCAGCAATATCTAGTAAAGGATTACATAGCATTTATTTCGAAACTTAGACAAAGCGCTCTAGAATTATCTCAGCACCATCTCTTGTTCTTAAGGCCAGTAGCGGAGATTATGATATTCCTGCAAGTATGCTTTCATAAGTTTGCAATAGTACTGATCCTGTAGGCCACGTTCTATTAGTATATAAAATTCTTTAGAAATTATATTGCCGAATAACACCCAAATTTTAGACATGTGCTAAAGTAGGTAAAATCTGAGGCAGAGTGCTCCAAATCCACTGTCTAAGGTTTGAGATCACCCACACAAATCGAGAGTCGTTTCTCACTACGTTCTGCGTTAGTTTACACGATAAATTACAAGTACAAGCTCTTTTGTTTCAAAACTCTAGACGATGAATCATGTTCCAATAGCCAAAGCTGCATTCAAAAAAGCGTTGAAGATGCAGAAGATATTGTGTCTTGACTATATTATTGACTTTGGTGTGCTCCAAAGACTGGTTTCTTACATCATGATTTTAGACTTCTTCTGCTGCATACTAATGCCATAGCAGAGAATTAGGAAAAAAGTGTAGAATCATTACCCTTACTTTTAGAAGATCCCATATGAACTAATTCGTATTATCTTCATGTACGAGTAAATACCTTTTCTCTATTATACAATTACACCTTTCACAAGCAGTTCCGGACTGGAATTCATCAAAGTCTCATTAGTAATCAACTAGATAAGTCTCTAGTTTATGCTCTTTGTCCTCAAATTTTCTCTCTTTATTCTAATTAGCTGTCGTCTGTGTAAATCTGTAAGAGAGCAAAAATTGGGATCGAACGAACACAAATATCATTTGGCTGCGACTATAGACTAGCTCTTCTCGGAATTGTAAGCTGAAATACACGCAATAAGAAGCTGTGGCGAAAATAAATATAAGCTTAGCACTCAATCTCGTTACAACTAAGTACTTGATTAAGCTCTTTCGCAGACTCCTATGCTGCTTACTTAAGCTTCTCTGGTTCCGCATCTTAAATTCAAACACAATATCGTGAACAGTTCTTATTCTCTATAAATCTCTCTTAGTTATCAACCTGGAGGAACAGGAGAGGACTAATATTCCAGCATCCTTCATTTCCACCATCTTGCTAACTTCTTCTAACTTATGGAGCCTGTTAAGAGGTGTATATATACATTAGGGGACATAAATGCACTGTGTGAAGAGTTTAGTGAGTGAATGCTTCTTTCATGCTTATAAGCTGAACTGGGTACAAGATTCACTGTCAATTAAAAAACTTGTCTAGAAACTTTTCTTATGAGCAGAGATTAAACCATGAGTACATGTCGCCAGAGGTCATATGAATCCCTATCGACTGCTCGTACTATGAAACATATACAATCATCATCGCTTTCATTTCTCCATTCGAGCAGTCATTCCTTTCCTTCAGAGTTGAAATTAATTAGAAAAGAGGAGTTTTTTAATTGAGACAATCAAAGATATGCATTGGACAGGACTTATATTGTGCTTGTGATCTATAGAAGTGAATTCTATGTGTGAGAGACCTAATAGATCTTTATTAGGAGCTGAAGAGCTTTTCTCTTTTAGATGCCTTGACTTGTACGGTTCTGATTGGTGAGCATAGATATTACCTGATTAATTATAAGGCGCCATCACAATTTGCGCCTTCCCGATAGCTTAGTAACAGGGCCACTATCTTATTCTTGCATGTACTTTGCTGAGAAAACTTAAGAAAGTTGACGAGAGTCTGTACTGAAATATGTGCTGAGTAAGTTGCATATGTTTAGCTGCGAGCATTAGTAGAAATCGACGGCAAAGTTAAAAGATATTTTGACTCTGAGATCAGCTTATAGTTGATTTCCGATAGATCCTTGACTTATAGTGTGGAATCGGTTCAAGCTGTCTATTTCTTGTAGTCTTGTGGCAGTTGGTTGCATGAGAGTGCCAAAAAGGCTTGCTTAAAAGCTGCGTGTTTAGCATTCACTCTGGTCTTACAAGAATGTCTGCCTCGTGTGATGTGTAAGTAGGGTTTGAAGGCTTTGACTGGTTGACCTTGAATGTATGCGGAAGCTATTGTGTCAATTGAGCTCAAGTTGAGTAAGTCTCATTCTGAGGTGCTCTGCGGATTTTTAATTTATTTAGGAATAATACAGAACAGGTGTTTTATTAGCGATGGCAATAGAGATCTATTAATAAGGCTACTTGATAAAGTGGAAGTAGATGACAAAATGTACAACTCTACAAGCTATCGCACAGAGCTCTCACTGACATTCACTTAACTTTGACGAAAATGATTCGGTCTATGCTTATGAATTAGAGGTATGGTAAGTGATTCTGAAAGTTGGAGTAAGTTGTATTTAATAAGTATTATGATTGATTAGAGCAATGAAGGAGGGAAATATGTTTTATTATTTTTATAATTCATAACACTATGAAGGTAAATAAGACAATTAGAATTAATATATCATTATAGGGAAAGATTACGAATGGATGATCGAGGGTAAGAACAATAAAGTGAAGAGTGAAAGAGCTTCTACAAGCTTCTATTTGACTGTAGGATAGAGAAACAAGAAGAAGGCGACTGTTAGCTCAAGTTTAAAAAAGTGATTAGTAATGCTTTTAATGCTTAATTAATTATTCATAAAATGGTCGTTGACCTCCTTCTGTCTCTCAATCTCCTTGACGTAATTGATCTCAGCCAGCTTAGCAGTCTCTCTCCCACACTCCTCCTCCTTCCTCACTTCAACTGCTCCTTCCTCACCCACCACTCCCTCTCTCCCCACCCTCTCTCGTCTTCACTGCTCGACACCCTCACTCTTCTTTCTCAATGCTCTCTCTAAGTACTTCAATGTGAGGAAAACAGTGTCGAGGCACTCAAAGCGAACGCTTTCAGTGAAGACGAGAGAGGGTGGGGAGAGAGGGAGTGGTGGGTGAGGAAGGAGCAGTTGAAGTGAGGAAGGAGGAGGAGTGTGGGAGAGAGACTGCTAAGCTGGCTGAGATCAATTACGTCAAGGAGATTGAGAGACAGAAGGAGGTCAACGACCATTTTATGAATAATTAATTAAGCATTAAAAGCATTACTAATCACTTTTTTAAACTTGAGCTAACAGTCGCCTTCTTCTTGTTTCTCTATCCTACAGTCAAATAGAAGCTTGTAGAAGCTCTTCACGTTCTTCACTTTATTGTTCTTACCCTCGATCATCCATTCGTATCTTCCCTATATCATGTTATATATTTTTTCCTGCTTGTAATTATAGACATATATTTTAATTAAGTTCTTAAATTCCCTTAAAATTAATGCACTTTCAATTAATTTTATAATAAAATAGATTTGAGAGAATTTATGAACTTTTCTTTTTTCATTTAAACTCCCAAACATAATTTTAAAAAATGCATGAATTGTATTTTAGGCAATTTATCCTTATTTTAATATCCTACAATACTCTAAATGTATTTTTATTTTCACATTTAAAATCCAAAATCCTCAAAAACTTCTTATTTATAAAATATTTTGTAAAAATCTTAGAATAAATATTGTAAGAAAATTAATGATATACATATAAGTTTCAAATTTAAATTCGAAAATACTGGAAGATATTTTTAATATTAATAAATAATTTTGATTTAATTTGCTTCATATGAGCATGTAACTATACTTAATAAAAAAATATTTTTAGACTATATAGTGGACATAAAAAGAATATGATTTCATATTAACATTTATTGCATGAATACCTATTTTTAAATGAAATTAATTTTATGAAAATATTAAATAGCTAATTTCTTTCTTTATTAATCCTTAATTAACATTCTAATGCTAATCCTTATTGTTGAGTTAAACAACAAAAATAGCTTACACTAATAATATAATTAAAACATATTTTGCATTATATCTATTAAATAAGTTTTTTATTCCTAGAGTAAAAACTCAATCTAAAATTTAAAAAAGGTAAATGATAAATTTCTCTTCAATCAAATTCTATAGATAATTATTTAAGCTAACTCAAATGACATAAAATTTATAAATATTTACAATTATATCTTCCTTGTAAAGTACTACGAAGAAAGCTGCTTTAATATCATCGATTCATTGCTTGATCTTAAAATTTTATAAACAAGTAATCGATAAATTGAAAAATTTTTGAGCATCTCTTTACTAATCTCTTTTTCTTTTTGTGAAAATTAAAATAAGCTCAAAATTTAATTCTTTTCTTTGTATAAATCGAGCACCATGTAATTAGAAACATACAAAATTTACATAATTTATAAAGTTGTGGATACTGATAGAGTCATTCTAAAAGTTGAAACTCTTATTTTTTTTCAAATTCATAAATTTTAATTTTGATTTGGCGTTTCGTTCCAAACTATGCTATATTTATTTGGTATTTAAATCGAATTAATTAAAAAAAAAATAATTCATTTAATTAGTTTTAAATTAATTATTTGACAATAAAAACTCGACAATCAATTTTTTTTCTCTCCATATTTTTTATTAATTTTAATGATTCTTAATTTATAAAATTTTAAACTTACAATAAACAAAATGGGGCAGATGTTTACAATTTTATGATATATTTTGAATTTTTATATTTACACATGGTTTAATGCATCAACAAATTATTATTTTAGAAGTCCATTATTATCTAAAATAGTAACTTATTAGGCCATTTAAAAAGCGACAAATATTAACATCTTTATTTGTTCAAGTCAAATGAAATCCTATTTTATTTTCAGAACTTAAATTATTTTTATAAAAATAAAAAAGATTGGTCCTTAAAATAAAATTATGCTTTGACAAGATAATCAAATAATTGTAGGTTGAAAGCTATAAATCTTTATAGTTTTAAAAAAAGTAAATATAAATATCTAGATTATCATTTCTCTATTTATTAAAATCAGTTGCTTTTAAAAATTCTATTACATTATTCTCTGGCTCATTATACATTTGTTAAAAAGAAACATCCTCGGCCATATCTTAATTTCCCATTACTTTAAAGTTCAATAATTATGATATAAATTCTATTAATTGAAGGGTATTTTAATTTATAAATATTTCTTTTAATATTTTAATTAATTTAATGTAAAGTTATTCTATTTAAATTACTAAATTAAATTTATTATGAATATAAATAGAATTAAATTAATTATTCGTTTAAAAATCTTAAAATGCATCTCATTCAAATTAAATGATTTCCTTAATTTTATTGATTATATTCACATAAGATAAATCTTGCACAAAAAAGAATGAAAGAAAATTAATTATTTTTCTAAGATAATAATTTTGAAATTATATAAAAATTTGAATTTAATTCAAATCATAAATGATTATGAGTAAAATGTTGGTCGGTTAAATGCTTGCTACTTAGCTGCATGCGAATTTTGTTTGATAGCTTATTTCATCCTAGATTTAGATCTAAATTAAGCCTTTATGATAGGAGCACTATCGAATTTATCCTTTTGTCTCTGAACCAAGAAATGAGCGGAGCACGTTCAACTTCTGCCATAGGTAACTACCTATCTTTGTAAATGAAGTAAAGAAATTAAAATTACTTCAAGTTTAATGATTTATCGAATGGTGATAATTTTAGCAAAAATATTCACACTTCAATTCTACATTAATTTTAGAATAAAATATTAATTTAATACTCTTTTAATTAAATCTTAAGCAATAATATTTTCTCAGCTAAATCAATGTTTAATTTAATATTTAATTCCATAATAATTTTAAATTATACCCAAAAATTTAGAAATTCAGAAATATGAATGAAAAACCAACGAACAACAATACTAAAGGAAATGGTTTGTGATTAAATAAGTTTTAAAATACGAAATAAATATCTTTACTAAAAGTAGATAAGAATATCATCAAATTTATACTTATTTAGTTTAGCATACTTGTAGTATTAATGTTTTGAATATTCTTTAAATTTTGTTTATTTTTGTCACTAAGCAGAGAGCGTAAATCAA
Organism: Tetmemena sp. SeJ-2015; assembly: GCA_027382625.1. Classification (NCBI taxonomy): domain Eukaryota; phylum Ciliophora; class Spirotrichea; order Sporadotrichida; family Oxytrichidae; genus Tetmemena; species Tetmemena sp. SeJ-2015. The sequence goes on along the minus strand of JAJKFJ010021698.1, from coordinate 29,890 downwards.
AATCATATTTATGCATATATAATTGAGAGACAAAAATGTAGAGTGTTTTCAAAATTTTTTGACAAAAATGATTAAATTTAGCTTCCTCACAGGCCAAAATACTCAATTTAAAAAGATGAATTAATATAAGACCGATAATTTAGACTGAGACAAAAATTTAATTTTTAAATGAATTAATAATAGTAAAAATTGTAAGAAATTAAATTTAAAAAATAATATTATTCTTTCTCTAGCTGTTCATGATTAAACTTAGTAAAACTTCCAGCACACTAATAAAGAGAAATTTTTCTTGATGCTTTGAGGGGTGAAATAGATGCTGCTGTGTTTCTTTAGATTCAAAGTTAAGTCCGAATTTTTAAACGTTAATTAACCTGAAATTTGTCATACAATTAATATTTCAATTTAATTTTATAAGATATTTTGATATTATCCCTCTTTTAATTGAAAATTGTTTTTGATAACTAAATGAATAAGATTCCATATGATTCGCAATAAGTTATGCTTATAAATGATTTCTTGTCATCCTAATTGAAAGTTTGCATAAGTTAAAATATCATAATATCTTTTCTTATATTATATATAGATCTTCTCTCTAATTTTAGAAAAGGTAAAAGGTTTGTGAGTAAAATAAATTTAATTGAGATAATTTTCTTTTCTCAATTTTTTATTTGATTAATTTATCTTAAAGAAGCTTAAGTGAAATAATATTAAAATTGAAATAATGATTTTTGGAATATTTATAATCATATTTCAAAAAATAAAATTTTGAGAAAGAAAAAATTAAATGAGAATATTAATACTAAAAGTGCTATTTAAAAGAAAAAAAATTAATAAAATAGAATTAGGTTTAAATTATCAATTTATTTTATTCACAATTATAATCGTCTAGAAATAAATACAATCATTCCTGTTAGTTTTGGATAATGATTCATTTTTCATCATACTCATAATTATAAAAATCTTGGTCGAAGTAATGAGAACTCTCTGGAGCCAAAATACAAGAGGAACTTATATATTTTATAAAAGGGATTCGGATATTTAATTTTAGCCTATAAAATATAATTATTGAAGGATACATTTAATTTTATTTTGATACTTTTAATTGAAGCCAAAACATTTTTAATTATATAAAATTGAATAGAGTATTATTGGCTATATAATTTAATATTTTGTGAAATTTAGTTTTCTAAGAATTTCTTACATTACTTTTTAAAATGATTTTTAAGGACTTTTGAAATTAAATATTATATTAATGACCGGTGCCTAGTGCCGGTCGTGTGCATCCTGAATTTTAACTTTCTAATTTAATAATAGAAATATTATATTAATAACCAATAAATCACTGAAATTTATGTTTTACATATATTTTTTACCAAGAATATTTCTGCTTTTTGTTATGCATAATTGCTCTTTTTTAAAATTTAAAAACAATATAGATTAAATCCCCAAAAATTAATTCTAGCATTTAAAAATTAATTAATGAGTGGTTTTTAAGTTCTATAAATTTTATCAAATTTCATAACTTATTTCCTAAAGGGTAGACCTGAAATACCTAATTATTTTCAAGTACCTCATTCATTTATATTTAAATAAATAATTATCATTAAATGAATTGCCATTTATAGAATAACTTATAAAAAATAATTGGGAAAGACAAAATTGATGAAAAGTCTTTGTCTTAAAATTTAAATCTCTTAAATATATTTAATTAAAATAACATTTAATTGAAACATTAATTATAAATAGTTTATTGATGAAAAACTTAAAGAAGTCTTGATGCTTGTTGAAATTTTCAATTTTGGAAATTTAACTTGATTAAAATCCTTAAATTAATAAAATCTTCACAGGCTTTTGTGCATCATAACTTTGTAAAATAGACTGTTTGAACTAAATGATACTTTAAAAAGATAAAGAACATTTTAATATTAACTCTATATTTTCATAATAATCTTCATATGATAAAATTTGTAAATAAATTTATATTTGCTGTATGATATCTGTTTCTTATTTTCTAACTAATTTGATGTAGGGCTTATGCTTAGAGATTATTTATTATAGATTGAATCTATTTTTTTGATTATTTTTTATTTAAATTAAGAGTTGCTCTGTGGGATGTTAGACTAGTCTAAAATAAATTGAAAATTCCAAATTATAAATAAATAATTTTATTATTTTTAAATATTGATTAAATCTATCAATTCAATACATTTACTCTCCACCATAAATAATTCAATTTATGTTTAAAAATAGGGAAACTTAATTTCAGAATAGAATATAATCAATATCTATATATACACTAACTATATTATAACATTATTGTAGAAATAGAAAAGAATATAAAAGCTATACAGATCAGTAAATAAAAGTATTGAAAACTATTCAATTAATTTAAAGGATGATTGAAAGTTAATTGGTTTCGATTGAAATTATTTGATTCAAATATTCTATTTCAAATCTGATATTTTTATAAACTATTCTTTTTATGAAATGTAAAAGTTGCTAGCAATGAGAGAAAAAATAACTCATTTTTATAGGTGTTATGAAAAGCTTCGAGTTCAGTAAGGCACGGAACGCAAATATAACCTCATTAAAGAGTCCCTATCTCACAAGTAAAACGCTTTAAAGAAAACTTTTTTTTAACTATATGTAAAACATCAAAATGATATAGAAAAAATTAACTATACTGTAGAATTTTATCAAAAATAGAGGGTAGTAAGAATGGAAATCAATAGGAGGTAAAACAGTTGCAGGTAAGTTGTCTGGCTTCAAATCTCTATGAGTAATATCTTAATTGTGCAGTGCTTTAAGCTAACATTAAAATTATTAAATTAGACTTATTAACTATAAATTAAAAGATCTCTTAAGCCCTCTCCAAGCCTTAATAGAAAACGTTTAAATAAAGGAATCCATTTTCAAAACAAAAATTATATCATTAAAATTATCTGCATATGAAAAAATAAAAATATAAACTTCTCATAGGTTTCTTAATTTGCATTAATAGATGTTAATTAATGTCTTAAAAATTATGAATTATTTAAAATGAATTTATGAATACTAAAAATATTTTACTTTATTAAATTCTTAAATTATTAATTTCTTATAAACATGGAATTTTAATTTAATTTCTCAAGTTGAGTAATAAGATAATCTATAAAATAGATAAAGTAATTTTTAAAAAAATTAACTTTAAGCTATTTAATTTTGATTTTATATTTAATATAGTTGAGAATTTCCTTTTAAAAACAGGTTGGCTCAGATAATCATTTTTGGATCTGTAATGCATTTGCAGTTAAAATAAAAAATTCATCGTTTTATCTGTAATTTTTAGTATCCTTATAAAACATTTATAAAATATTTTTAAATAGGTTCAAATCACTTATCCATTACTATGCAAAATTTATTTGCTCATCCATTTGCCTATTTGTATCTAAGATTTTACTGTTAATAGATAGAGATTAAAGAATCCATTTAAAGTAATAATGACTCAAATCTCTTTAAATTGTATTCTCTATTAAATTTGAAGAAAATAATTACAAATTAAAATTGTTAAACTTCAATACCTGTGTTCCATATTAATATAAAATTGTTATTTAATTATCAAACAAGTTCTAAGATAAAATGTTGACCAATAACTTTAAATTAATTTAAAGCTTTAAATTTAGGAGACTTGATTAATCATTTGTGAAGTTGAAAAATTGAAAATTCTTTAAATTAATTTAGTTATAATTCTTATGAAGCAGCCATCTTATTTCAATTAATCCTGTAGCCTTTTAAGCACAATAATGATTTTTATATATTTTATTTATTTTGTGTCGATTTACAGGCGATTACAATAAAGAAAAATGGGACTGTTAAAGATTTTTCTAGCCTAATTAAAAGTGAAAGTAAATAAAAAATTATGTTCACTATATTTATTTATAAATTAGAACAGTTTTCTCACTTTATAATCATATAAAAATTAAGAAATTCATAGATAATTTAAAAATTAGAAACGAGTTTAAAACAAAAATTCTCCTTAAGTCATTTTAATTCATTTAACAATGATTATAAAAAATGATATTTAATCCTTCAAACCCTCATATATTATGAAGGAAGTAAGCTTAAGTAATTAATTAAAAAACATTAACTTCCAAAATCCTTAATATCTTTGTGATAAATTAAAATCAATATTTTTTAATAAAATTTTAAAAACTGGCAATTTCATCATTTAAATATTACTTTAATCATTTTGTTTTAAAGGATTTATTTATTATTAAATTAATTATTTTCTTTTTATTTTATAAGTCATTCATCATTGGAATTTTTTTATTACAGTTTTAGAACAAATATAACTCTTCTATTAAAATAAAAATAATATGGAAAAATTAAGATGAAAAGTAATTTTCTAATTATAGTATAAAATTAAATTAAAATTGGTGATTACTTTAAATCATTAATTGAAAGTTGCATTTCGAGGCAGATGTAATCACAGATTAAAAACTTAAAATACAAATAATAACTAAAAAAATTAATCTGAGTTTTCTTTGTATTTTAGTAGTCCTGCACATTTCAGCAATGAGTCGCGCAAATAAATTGAAAAATTGAATATGTTGAATTCTAACTAACTGGTGTCGCTTTATAAACTTAGAACGAGCAGCCAATACATATAATTGCTTCAAGCATATAAGTTTATAAGAATTCCAATATTATTTAACTTTTAAAATGAATTGTAATATGAAGATTTATGCTCTATAAGTTTAATTTTAAATTTAAATATTTGATTTTACAATTAGATTCTTATATGATATAATTCTAATATTTTCTTTTAATAGAAGAATAATTTCTAAATATGGAATATAAATATTAAACTTATTTTTCTTTAATTAATTTAAGCATGGCTTTTTCAATTGCAGGCTATAGTATACTACTATATATATATTAGCTTCAATTCATATATATATAACATAATATATACTATTACTATCATATTAAACATATATCATGTTGAGTAATAGTAAGATTATTACGCGAAGTTACAGAATATATATAATATTACGAAAGCATATCATCTCAACACATTATCTTCTAAAGTATAGAATGAGAGTTTTCTCTCTTCAGAAGATTTATCAAACAGTGTTAAGAAGAGTTGTCATTTAGATTTGCTCTCTGAAAGTTTGTTTGTAAATATAATATTTGGTCAATTAGAGTTTTATTTTCTAGCCCACAATAAAATTATGTTCTTGAAGACGTAGGAGTACCTTTTAAGCGCTTCCAAGGGGGAAAGGGGAACGATGACATTTTCAACGATGTAAGTCTCTTTCTCCATATCGATTTTAGTTTCAGTCCTCTAAGCAATGTGACAGTTAAGTTTTTCTTGTATTCCAGAGTAAAAAGAAAAAGAGATTGAAGATAATATAATAAGATGGCCTTTGAACTTTGAAATTTATACTCTATAGAGGAATTGAGAGAATATCTCATTGTTAATTTAAGAGTTAAGGAGGAGCTTAGTCTATATTAGAAAAGCTTACTTTAATTATAGGTATGATTGACATGCTTATGTAAAACATTTTTAAATTTTATTAATTAAATAATTCTTTATAGCATTTACAGTCCTATAAAGCCCTCCAAATTAATTCATTATATTAAAAGTAGTCACCTTATAAGAACTAAATCAGTCCTGCATAACAAATAATTAAATGCAATATATTAGTAAAAAAAATTTAAAGAAAAAAATAATGAGACCAAAAATATATCTTTTTGAGTAAAATGAGACGGTTAAGAATAAATAGATCCTGCATCTATAAGTTTATTTCAAGGTATATGCGATTTATTATATAAATATTTCAGATTAATAAATCATATGGTTTATGCTGTTATTGAGAACTATAGTTTGAACAAGTGCATTGTTACGCGTAACCTATGATTCGGTCTCCTTATATATCGTATTTTAATGTTTCTTCATATAAGAAGTGAGAAAACTTTTTAATAGCGATTTTGGAGAGATCTTCTAACTGATTCAATGATGTACAATAAGCCTATCATCTCTACTCTTATAAAGATCCCTAATTTAGGTTCATCATTTAATGAATACTAATTAAGTATTTTGTAGAAGTAATTTTGATTAGGTTAATTTAATATTATTAAATCGATAGAAACAGCTAGATTTTGTTAGCTTAAATTATATTATCTAGAACTCCAAATGATATTATCATTCGTGTATTAATTTTTAACATAACTAATTTTCAGATGAAGTATTAAATATTTTCTATTACTAGTTAATGAGCAGTTAGTGTTAGCGAAACTTTATCAACGCGAATTAGAATTTTATGTAAATAACTGGCATAAAATATCGCATAAAATATTATTAATTCATTGACGAGATTATATAGTTAAAAACATTAATTTTACTGATTCATGAGGTCTCTTAGTACAGTTTTGTAGCCAGATTATATAAATTGAAAATGTGGAGTAACATTATTTTACAAAGTACTTGAAATTCTATATCTAATTATATAAAACATATATTTTGTAATTAAATATTGGATATATATTATTTGGTAATCTGGCAAATAGTTTCTGATATGATAAAGTTATTTAAAAAAAATTGAGTAGCTGATAGTGAATTAATTAATTAATTTTACTAAGATTTTAATGGAAATGAGTTCTGCTAAAATACTTAAAAAGGTTAGATATGTATTCATTAAAGTCATAAAGTTATATTTATAAAAGATAAAATATTCATGAATAGTATTTTATTAAAATTTGTCTTCATTAAATGATTCTAGATTATTTATTAAGTCTCCCAATTATTTTAATTGTATAAATAGGTCTCCTTATAAAAATGAAAACTTATTTTTGAAGAAGTTAGACATTCGAGAATAGGGAAAATATTCTTATTGCAGCGAAAAGTGATAGTGTATAAATTAATTCTAATTAAATTAATTAAATAGAGATAATATAATTTGGCAATAGTAATTTAAATTTAATTTTTAATTCAAAGGAAGAATCTCACTCAAAACAAAATTTATTATCCTTTTTTATTTTAATGCAATATCTTATAATTTATCACATTGTATTTTAAATCTTACTCTTGAAGTGAACAGTCTCGTATCAATTTTTATGTAAAACAAAATATAGTTGTTAATTAAACATATTTTCTATGTTTACTGACTTGTTAATTTATATTTGGCTTAACAAAAAAGTTAATTGAATAATAAATATTGATTTATCTTTGAAACATAAATTAATTTACTCATCGATTAGCGAATTAATAATTTATGTATTAATCTAAAATAGGTCATTAAGGTAATCGTTTCTTATTTTAAGACTTATCATCTATTTATTCATAATGATGTATTCATATATGGTTCAATGACAATATGTACTTTGTATCTTCAAAGACTCTTGTAAGAATTGAAAAGCATTTAAATTTCGTGAGTGTAACTCACAGCTTCAGGATTTTATTCATATATCCAGTTAAAATGTCTTCGATACGACTTATGCTCAAGAAAATTAACTTCTCTCATTTAGGGATATTTTAAAAGTGTAACTCTTCTGAACACTTAAAGCAGATTCTAAATAGTTTCATATTGATAAAAATATGAATAAATAACACCAATATATCATATTTTAACACGGTAGCTTAAAAATTAAAGTTTAACGAGATAGTATTTGAATTTGGACGTTAAGGTGAAGCAAATTATTCATAAAATCTTAACGAATCGCAGTTGCCCCTATGGAGTAGACTAAATTAATATTCGGGTAACGATCCTTACCACGCTTAGAAACAAACAGATCAGTATTAAGAATTTAACCTCTTCCTACTCAAATTAATCAAATAACCAGATGAACTTTTTATGCTGTTTAAAATGCTATCTAATATTCTCAAGATTACACACATTTGAATGATATATAAGAGCATATCACTTAACGGATGACTTATAAATTTCATTATCTCTATTATATAATGTAAATTAAACTCTAAAAGATCAACGATTAATCGCAAGGATATTGGTAGTCTAACTATAAAATCTCAAACAATTAAGTATTGTTCAGAAATTGGAGGAGGGTGTTGATGCGTGGAAGCTCGAAGAGCCTGGATATTCTATCTATAGGAATTAGAATATGAGATTATAAATGATGAACTTAAGTTCAGTGAAAAGAGAGTAACGGTCTTAAGAATACTAAGTGTAATCATGAGAGAGAAACTCTCATTTTAGGAAATTGAGCAATTATCTTCAAACGTTTAAGAAAGACTTAATAGAATGTAAGAATTTATGATCGCTATATAAAAATAAGGTAGATATTATTGAGAAAATTATCAGTGTCTAAGAACCTTTTAGAATAATACAATTTACTAATTAATTTAAAGATATGAATATAGAGGAATTTAAAGGAAGATAATTTAAATCATATGTTTAAGATAAAAGAAGTGATTTAGCATTATACGTATAGTGTGGAATAAATAATGGTACATTTCTAAATATAAAAGATCTTAGGCGAGTATATGGAGATATTGGGCTATTACTAGAAACTCAGAACAAAGAATAATTATCGAATTTGTATATTTTTTTATTGCCTGTATGCAATAACATAAATGATATTATCAGAGAAGAGATGGATATGAATTTATATTCCATTACTATTATCAGTCAATTCCTTGATTTTTCAATATGATTTTATTTTTAGGTAAATACAAAACTATATAGAATTATAGTTACTTACTGACAACTTTTAAAATACGATTACATTAGTTCAAAGTACACGTCTTTAATAACTTCTTTCTGTTTCATAGCACTAGCAACATCTAATGCACAAGGGACTATATAGATCGATGATAAGTTTAAATATTGCTTGTGTAAATCTTATAAGAATTTTCAAGTTAAAAAAGAGAGAGAACTTTGAAGAGAAATATATACACGATATAAAATTAAATTTAATATATTTTTGAATTGATTTAGTAATAAAAGATAGTATAACATTATAATTTAAACAACACATATTGGGAAAGTTTCTTTTACCTCAATTTTATTTTACTGACATTTTATAATTGATGCTATGTTTGATAACACATTAAACTAGAGGATTATAATTGATTTCTAAGAGTGTATTTGAGGTCCATTAAACGTAACATTAAAATCTTCAATTTAGAGAATTAGATTTATATTTCGACTCGGTTTCCAACATTTCTTATAGCTATATTTTATCATATTAGAGATTGTTTTTCTAAACGCGCTCTTTATCATCTTATATTGATAATCTGCAATGTTATAAAAGTAATGTTATATTCTTTAATTCTTATAAATGTTTTATAGAACTTCTCAGCAATTTTTATTACTTTAATCTTTCCTACATATTTCTATTAACTCTTGATTATTATATATCTTCTGCAAAGGATAATAGTTTTAATTATTAGCACGTCATCCTCCAATTTTTTCTAGATGTTTGTGGCTTTGATTTACATTGATTTACCTATTAATAGTAATTTCGACCTTATATTGAACATTTCAAGATAAATATTAGATTCTCTGAACTATTTTTATAAAAAAGATTAATGAATTAATTTAGAGACGATAATAATACAAATTTAATTCTATTCTACATTACATTTTGGGTTTTATAATTTCTTAACGCAATGGATATTGAATATTTGTGATTACTAAAGCAAAACTCATAAATTAATGTAACGATACTTAAAAAATAAAAAAATTACTTATCACTTTAAATATAATAGCTTAAGGGGATAGGTCTTAATCTAACTATTAAATGGGAGTCCGCTTGTAATCCTTGAAAATAAAATTATTGTTTGATTACTCTTCAGTAGTTTTATAACAACAAGTTTCTCTTATCATTTTATTTTAAAAGTTAAGTATATAAGCTGTAAGTTATGCGTCTCATGAAATTAACAAACATGAACTAGACACATAATAACCAAGGTTTTATAAAGAGGTAAAATACTAAAAACATATTTTTTATTTTTAAGATAACATGGTGAGTTATAGATAAAAATAGTTGTGAAAAATTATTCTATGTATTCTTCTGATAGATTTAAAAAGAATCGAATTATTTAATAAAAAATTTTATTCTCATTTTATATCTAACTTTGGATTTTATATCGTAGACTCTTAAAACATAATTCTTTGTAAATAAACACCCATATATTCTAAAGCTTATCAATTTTAACAGTGAGTGACGAGTATTTTATTTTTAATTAGTTCAAATCTGAAAGATCAAAGAAGGCTTACTAAGAAGTAGAACATATTCTAATTATTTTCTAAAATTTTAAAAGACTTGGATTTCATAAATTTTATTTCTATATTTTAACAACCAAAATAATTCGTTGTGATAAATATTTATAATAAAGCGAATCAAATATAATCACGACAAAAACAATATTACCTCTAATTGATAATCTGTGAATATTGAAATGAATTTTTTATATAACCTACAATTAATTTTTCTATATATTGAGTGCACTCAGATTATATCATAATATTAATTTGAAAGAAATTTCTGTCATTTCAATAAAATGACTCAATACACTAAAACACAGTAGAAAACTATAGTCATCAAGTGATACATTTCTTGCTTAAAAATCCTATTTACAACCTCATTAATTTTAGTCAACAACGAAATTAAATAAGACAAAGAGTGCAGACTATTATTAAAGGAGCGATTTAAAGCCCAATCTTAAATTGAAAAAAGATAATATTCACAAATGTTACCTCTTAGCAGTATTAATATCTACTGTAAGTGAACTCAAACGTTGTGACATGTAACGCCAAAAATATCATCAGCAATAAAGACAAAAAAGTTGTTTGCAACTTTCTCATTGTTTCAATTTGAGAATATCAGTGCCTTTGTTGTAGAGGACAAGTAGCATCTTAAGGATTAGAGCTATAATTTTGTAACTTTAATGAGACGGATACGAGAATTTGTATTGATAAGAGAGTGTTGTAAGTATACATGGCATTTGGATACTGTATTAGTTATATTCGCTGCATCAGTAAATTTCATATATTCACTCTGAAGAATTGATTATTTACTTACTTTTAATTCTCTCTGTTATTTTGGTGTGACCTTCTATTTATTTTTGCTGTTCATTAAATTTCAACGCTTGGCAATTTTTAAATTCTTTTAATATTCGGGAACAACTATTTATCATATGAAAGACATTTAAAGCAGATGCCCATCTTCATTTCAAAATTAAATAAAATATAAAAAAGTATTGAAAACAGAATTCCAAATCCGGAAGAATCTGTCACATCGAAAGTTCACTTTGTGCAAATTTAACTGTAATATAATTCTACTATTATAGATTATACCTGTATACTAATATCTAAATTTTGACGTCTTTTATATTTGTTTTCATTAATCATAGGTGTATACTATTAATATACTTAATCACCAGTTTGAGAATTCAAAAAAGATTAAAATTGCTTCAATGGTTTCTAAAGACATAATTCTAGAGATAAGAGTATAATTCCTTTTTTTTTTAAAATATATAAAGGCTCAATAACTAGGCATGGGAGTTTACTTCTCAATAGATTACACTTAAATTCTTAAAGATGCAGCTTCTAGATCACAAACTCTACCTTTATCAATAATTCTGCGTATATTAAAATACTCCTCTTAAATATGAGTTAACAATTCTAACGAGAAAGCCCAGACTTTGATGACACTTTGTCACATTTATAAAATAATCTATAACAAATCTCCTAATACTAACACTTCTCAACTTAGTCTTCTTAATAAGAAAAATTTTTACATGCAGACTTTCTTACATCTTTCTATCTGTGTTAGATAGGGATTTACTTCGTTATGAGATACGAGTCTAGAATAAGTTAGTCTAATACATGTTATTTATCAATTTTCATGTCTTCTACTCGTAAATTAGATTTTTTTAATTTTCTAACTAGTGTTATATAAAAGGTAGCATATTACTCTATCGCCAGTAGGAGATTCAATTATAATTTTAATTAAAATTTAATTCAATATAATAATATAGGTAAAAGAGTTAGAGCGTATTTTATTGGAGCGTTCTACAAAGAATGCTCGAGCCAATTAGTGTAAACTCAAATTTTGAAGGATAGAAATCGTGTCTTTACTTTTTATATTATAGATGTGTAGTATTGAGACAGAAATCACGTCTATGTATTGAGCTAGACTTTGAGCTCTCACCTCAAAGTTTAGTAGGGATTATACTATGAGCTTCCTGTATGAAACTTCTAAATCTCAAATTTCTAGATACTTAAATGACAAATTATGCATTAATAATATTATTATTTTAAAGAATTTTTTACTTGAGTTTACTAGTTGTAATGTATTAATACATTTAATAATATTCAAAATACTAAGTCTATAATTATCAGGACAGCTATACACTTTTCAAAAAGGAGTAAGTGAGTACTGTAAAAGAGTTGTCTAAAATCATAATTTAATTAAAAAAGATGATATGGTCTAAGGTAATATAGCATTGAATAAAAAATATATACGTTACTATATAATTAGTTTATAAGATTGACAAGTGGACAACCTTTAACTTAGAAGATTATTGATCCATTATAATAAAAATAAATTAAAAAATAAACATTACTTTTTGCAGAATTATTCAGATCAGATTTATTAGCAATAGGAGCATTTTTACAACATAGATCATGATATTAGAAATGTGTAAGTATCTTATTCTTTAAAACGGCACTATATAGGGAGAAACTTATTTGAATTATTAGTTTACGCTTGAAAACAAAAACAACAGCTGAATTTTTAACAGGCAATATTTATTATAAATAATTATCAATTTTAATTAATTTCTAAGCTATTTTAATTTTCTAACAATCAGGGTGGTAGTCAAAAGTGAAATTAACGGTAAGTGAGATTGATCTGATTGTGGGATTGGCTAGCTCTGATGCGTGGCAGTTTGAGTTTGCATTATTATTTGAGTTTTATCTACTAGGAGGATATTCCAAATTGAAATATTGGAGAATATTTAATACTTCAAAAAGCCAGCCTTTAATTTAGAGAGGGTAGTGATATGTATTTTGATAGGGCAGACAAAACTTAGGTTTGGAACTCGGATATGATTTGTGTAGATAAACTGGAATTATGGTCCAGTGTTTGGATCCACGCGAGTCATATGATTCCCTAGCAGTCAGTGCCAGGGACGTAGGTGATCAGCTGAAACGAGAGGTCAGTATTGAGCTGTGCATGCGCTAAAGAAATGATTTCCCCATGAATAATCTAGCGATGTTATCATATCATAGACAACTACGCCGAGTAGAAAGATGAGAGAATATTTTAATTCTCTATGGCCGTATCTAAGTGACGCAGAATATACTAATCTATCGCTCTTTGGTAATTCTAATATCTATGCCCTTCAGGAACGTGTTACTCCTCCATAGGCACTGTTAATTCCAAGGCTGCTGGAGCCACCACTGCTCCCTCCGCCTACTAAAATCTGACTAGTATTGCTACTTCGATTATTGCTAGCGTTATGAGTATTTACCAATTTACTTTCAAGAGCAGCTAGATTGGTGAAAGTTTGGTTTTATGGCTACGGAGCGTAACTGGCCCCATACGAGTTGGAGAAGTTGCTCACAGGAAAATTTGCGCTCACCGATAGCAACTATTGCTAATTTTAATTCTATTTCTATGGCAGTAGTTATTGCTGCTAGCTCTTCTTATTATTCTGGGCAAGAATTATTTGCTAGTCCGTTGCAGCTAGAAACCCCACTCCGGGAGCACCTTGCTTGAGTTCCTCTTTATTTCAGGACTGCCTCGACTCGATTTCTGAAGATCTTTTGAGATGGTCATTTATTTTACTACTGGTGCCTGCACTTTTCTATTGCTAAAGTTGCAGCTAATTCGAAAGCTCGGCCTGCCCCTTGGACGAAGGTGGTTTCAGCTGGCCGCCAGAATTAGTGGCATAGCCAGAAGATGAGGCCCCTACAGTCTGCAGCCCTGTCTAATTTTTAGAGAGATCGTTTGAGGACAGTGGCTGCTAGTACTGTTTTTAAGAGTTATTGTTGTTCATCATCATCTTTATTATAAAATATTCGAATAAAAGCCAATAAATCAAACTGCCACGCATCAGAGCTAGCCAATCCCACAATCAGATCAATCTCACTTACCGTTAATTTCACTTTTGACTACCACCCTGATTGTTAGAAAATTAAAATAGCTTAGAAATTAATTAAAATTGATAATTATTTATAATAAATATTGCCTGTTAAAAATTCAGCTGTTGTTTTTGTTTTCAAGCGTAAACTAATAATTCAAATAAGTTTCTCCCTATATAGTGCCGTTTTAAAGAATAAGATACTTACACATTTCTAATATCATGATCTATGTTGTAAAAATGCTCCTATTGCTAATAAATCTGATCTGAATAATTCTGCAAAAAAAAAAGTTTTTTTTTTTAAAATTAAAATTTTGGACAAAAAAAATCTTTCGTTAAAAATTTTAATTTCCCCTTATAAAAAAATTTAAAAATATTTTTAACTAAATCCAAATTTTTTTTAGGAAATTTCCCGGAAAATTTTATTTTAATTAAACAATATTTTAGACTTTATTTTGAGATGTATTAAATGTTTAAAATGAATTAAATAGAATAAATAATCTTTAAAAAATTATTTTATGATAAAATTTGTATTAAATTTAAGAATTTTAGATTTAGAGGTTTATCATAGTTATATATCCTCTATTTATTGAGGTTTTAATTTATTTTTTTTTTTAATATTTATACAAATTAATATTAAAAGTAAGCACGAATTTTTATTTAATATCATAATTTGTCTTACATTTTTTTCCTTATAATATTTTAAATTTTTTATTTTTTATTGAAATATAAGATTTTAATATTAAGGGTTCCTGCTAAGTTTTATTTTTTAATAAAGTAAAAATAAAAAATTAATTTAGGGAAGAAATTTGGAAAAAATTTAAAGATTATCTCTTTAAATAAATCTTCTAACATAGAAAGTGAAAAAGTTTGAATTAAATTTCTTTTTAAAGGAAGACTAAGGAGAGTAATAAGAATTTTTTTATTTTAAAATAAAGTTGTTTAAATCTGGGTTCTTAAATTTTTAAAATAGTTAAGGTTTTTTAAAGGACCTGACAAATTTTAATTTAAAAAAAATTATTTTTGCTAGGTTAGATAAAATCTATAACCCTATTTTTTAAAAATTAAAAAACCCAAAAATTTTGCTTTTTTTATTTAAAAAATGATATATCTCTTAAATATGCTTCTTAGAGCATTGGGGGCAATTTTTCTTTTTTTAAATATGTTTTTAAATTAATCATACACTTATTTTTTAATAAAAAATATAAAAGAAAAATTAGATATTAGTATCCTATTCTATAATATAAATTATTTAATTAAATTGGCACAAAGGAGAACTTTAGATTTTTTTTATCTTCCATTTAATATTTTTCATTTGTTTTTTATATTTATTTATTTAATTTTGAATCGAAATGGGCATCTGCGTTAAATGTCTTCAATATTATGAAATATTGTTCCATCTTAATAAATTAAGTAGGTGGTGATATAAATGAAAGTAAATAATGAACGTCAACAAATACAAGAATTAAAATTAGATATCGATCTCTTTTCTGTAGGTATAAAAAATCATGAGCAGCTTAATAACTAAAGCAATTAGTATTCTTACAAATCTCTTTAGTAAAAAAATTCTCGTTCAAATATTATAAATGAGATATAGCTCTAAACTTCAGACTTAATGGTCTCTCACAACAAGGCATAACTGATATCTCGATTTGAAACAAGTGAGATAGTAAGCACTGTTTTGTCACTATCTGAGTGATATCTGAGCCACTTGTCCCAAGGTGAGTTCATACAGGAGATTTATAGAAGAGTAAGCTGGGAATATTATGCAATTTTCATATATGGAGATTGAAAATCTTTAAAATGCATTTTCTTAATAATTCATTGTGACTAATTAATGCTGAAAATTTTTTAAAGCAAGTAAATTATCACTGTGGCTATAGTTTCATGGGTAGTCATATTTAATAATGACAAATCTATCAATAAATTTAAATTTATAAGTCTCATTAAAAATTATTGAGGTTTAAAAAATTAATTTCTAATAAGATTCTATAAGTATTTTTAAGTGATTTATTTTATTCGCTTTGAAAAGATTAAACGAATTTAAATATAAAACAAATTTAAATTAAAGCAATTTAAATTTTAAAATAATTATTTATTCTTGTCTAATTTCGTTTAGGACAGCATATCGTAGATATAAATCCGAACATGAAATTTAAAGTAGAAATATTTTTTTTATTTACAAGAATTAATTCTTTAAGTAATTTATTTAATATAAATCCAAAGTTAGGTTTAATAGCGGGAATAATTTTTGTGTAATAAAAAATAAGCATCCGTTTAAATTAGTCTAATAAATCCATGATAATTTTGCAACACTTTTAAAACAATTTTTAGTTTTTTATTTTAAAACTTGGATTATGTAGTTATGCTTTCTAATTTCTTGAAGACTCACAAATATATTTACTTTTAAAATAAATGTGAAAACTTGTTTAAGAAAAACTACTGAGAGTAATCAAAAATTTCATTTAAGTTAACAGCCATTTCGCCTGATATGTTTGACTTAAAGCTATTATATTAGAGTAAAGTATGTCTTTTATTTTTTAATTAGTGTAAGTAATTTATAATTCTTTAGTGAAATTAAAAAATATTCATTCCTTTTAGTTAATAAATAAAGTTGAATAGGAGATCAGATTGCATTTATTATAACAAATTAGCCAATTAATCATAATCTTAGAAAAGCATTCAGAGAATCTTAATATATATAATATTTCAAATTAGGAATTCAATTTATTTAGAAAAATAAAATTTAAATAAAGCACAAAAATCTGAAAAACTATGGAGATTAACCTCTTTAAAAATTATTCCTAAATAAAATTATATTCAAGAAGTTTTAATATTATCCGTTCAGCCCCGATTTTTCAAAAACTTTTGAGTCTCCTTCTGTAAGACCTGGACGAACGAGGACGAAGCATTTTCCATCTGGGTTAAAACTTGGTACTGTAAGCGCTCCTTGTCGACCGAGTATTGCTACAAAAATGTCAAAAAAAAAGGTAATTTTACTTTATTAAATCCCACAATTGTAGGGTTATTTATGGACTGCAACATGCCAATCATGGATGGATTTTAAGCAACTTCTCTAAAGTTCAGTAAAAAGACTAAAAACAGTGGCTAATTACTGGACAAGCTGGCTTCCTAGCCAGTAGTGAAAAATCGGGGCTGAACGTATAATATTAAGAAGGAAAATAAAAATAAGTTCTATAATATTTATAAGAATTAAAAATATTATTCTATTAAATAATGGCAGATCGTATAAATGAATAATTAAATTTATAAATTGTTTTTAATGACTTCCTCTGATAATCTTTTTATCTTAAGAATGCAAGTTTTGTAATTCATCAAGAATAATGAATTTATAATCATCCTTAAAGATATTTGTTAATAAATTAAAAGTTTTAATCTTAAGAATATTAAATTTTAAAATGAATTCTGACTGTTTTTCAGTACTTAAAGGCTTGCATAATAAAATCTATGATTAAATAGAAAATATGTAAAGAAAAATATAATATTAAATGACTCTATTATTAATTAATTCTTCAAAATTAGATAAAATTATGCATTTATGAATAAAAGTCTCAAAAATCTTGAAAATACTAAAAACTTTGGAAAGCCTTTAGCAAAGTAATTATTATCAATTATATTAAGTTTAATAAAAAATTTATATTTCCATAAGTTTTTGTAGAAATATCCAGAACATTTTTAATTTAATTTGAGATCTAACACCTTAAGTTTAATTGTTCTATTTAATTTATAAAAAATTAATTACAAAGTTATTTTTTTAAAAAATAAATAATAAATGGATTTGTTGAAAAAATCTTTTGAATATAAGATATAATATCTAGGTAGTTGTAGATTGTGTAGTTTTGTTTCTCTCCTTTCGATTAAGCAATATATTTTATGCATCTTGCTTCCTTGAAGTTTTCTCGATAGGATTTATGTGTGAAGTAATCTCTGGAAGGTGGTTTTAAAAGTCTTAGTCTATTTCTTTGTTCAAAGTTTAAAGTTTGAATATCTCATTTAAGACCTCCTTTCGTAATTAGATAAAACAAACTCTTATTATATTTCAATAAACTATTGAAAAGCCCTATATTTAAATTTCATAATAATATATAATCTGAGACATTAATTTAAATCTCTTAATTTTTCTTTATAATTTAAATTCTCATTCCAATTAAATTTTATCAAAATTAATCTTTAGAAACTTTAATTCTTTAAATAATACAATTACATATACTAAGGATCAATCCAATTAAATTAGGTTGAGAATAAATTATATGAAAATATATTTTTATAAAATTAAATATAGGATTTCAAAGTTCTTTTAAATACAATTTTATACATTTAATTTATCTGCACAAAAAATGCTAGAGACTAAATCAAAAATAATTTTTTTATCTATAATAGTGTATGAATAAAGAAATTTTATCATTTTTATATATTCATATAATTTATTGCGTAGAAAAGTTTGAAAGATAATGCTTCTATTAAATATCAATACATCATTGAAATTATTAAGTTAAAATTATTATCATATCATTTGGAGTTTAGAAATTTAATTTAAAATATTATTGCTATATAATTTCACAAACCTTCCATTTATTTATAAATATATAATTGTAATACAAATAATTATAGAAACCAAATAAAAATTAGAATCAAGTAAATAATATCACATAAGTAGAAAAAATCATCTGTTCTATCGTATTAAAAATATTAAAAACTATAAAATTACTTTACAAAATCTTTTAATTAATTATAAATGATGAGACTTAAATTAGGATTTTATAAGAAGGATGATGACTTATTTAATCATGGATCATCAGAAGATTTTATTCGAACTGCTATAAAGTTTCTCTTCTTACAAAAAGATTAATTAAATAAGGAGGGAATCAGGTAATGAATTTGTTCAAATAAATTCTCAACAAGTATCCATATGTATATCAATACGACTTAGTCTATCCAGCTGGAAAAATTAGTTGTATACAAACAATTTTTAATAAATCTTATCCTTAAATAACTATAAATGCAGGAATCCTTTTATTAAGATATTATTTTATTAAGATATATTTTATTATTATTATTTTTTAAATTCAATCTTCTAAAAATTTGAATTTAATATTAATTAAAGCTTTAATTCATGATATTAAAATATAAATGTTTTAGCTTGAGTATTTAGTTTTAATCAATGGACGATCTTTCAGGCATAATAAATGTTGGAACATTTATTTAATTAAATTTTAAATGTTAAATAAGAGTGAATCATCTATAATTAGTTACTTTTCAAAGATAATGCTTCCTTAAATCTTGATTTAAAGAAATTTATCATCTTAGAGTAATTATTTTTATCTTCATCTTTTTGTGACCTCGGAATTAAAAATTTAAAAAACTAAGCGTCACATTTTTGAAGAGGACAGAAACTGAAATTGAAGTGGAAAATTGTTAAAATCGTGAAAATGGCAGAACATGAATTTTATTGTATCTAGAAAAAAAACTCTAAAAATAGAATACCAAACTTCAACAATCTAATGACAACTTCTTACACTGTTTGATAAATTTCTGAAGAGAGAATTTGAATTTACTTGGAAGAAATGGGATGGTAGGTATATATTGCCTGAATTAAAAAGCCATTTCTAAATTAATTAAAGAAAAAACTTTTAATATTTAAATTCCATATTAAGAATTTTTTCTGTTATTAGAAAATATTAGAATTATTTCTAAGAATTTAATTGTAAATTATATTAATTTATAATTAAATTAGTATGGAATAAATCAGTTGCCGTTAAAGTGAGGTGAATTTAAATTATTATTACATCATTCGATTTAGTATGGAATTATAAGAGCTTTATATGCTTGCAATTTAAGTGTGGGCTTGCTCGTTCTGAGTTATAAGCGACACCAGTTTGTTAAATTCAATATTTCAATTTTTAAATTGTTGAGCGAATCATATTATGCTGCAAAGAGGTGCCAAGGAAAAAATACAAGAAACTCAGATTAATTTTTTATTACTTATTGGCCAACCTGCAAAGATTTGAATCTGTGATTACAACTGCCTCGAAATGCAACTTTCAATTTATGATTTAAAGTAATCACCAATTTTAATTTAATTTTATACTATAATTAGAAAATTACTTTTCATCTTAATTTTTCCATATTATTTTTATTTTAATAGAAGAGTTATATTTGTTCTAAAACTGTAATAAAAAAATTCCAATGATGAATGACTTATAAAATAAAAAGAAAATAATTAATTTAATAATAAATAAATCCTTTAAAACAAAACGATTAAAGTAATATTTAAATGATGAAATTGCCAGTTTTTAAAATTTTATTAAAAAATATTGATTTTAATTTATCACAAAGATATTAAGGATTTTGGAAGTTAATGTTTTTTAATTAATTACTTAAGCTTACTTCCTTCATAATATATGAGGGTTTGAAGGATTAAATATCATTTTTTATAATCATTGTTAAATGAATTAAAATGACTTAAGGAGAATTTTTGTTTTAAACTCGTTTCTAATTTTTAAATTATCTATGAATTTCTTAATTTTTATATGATTATAAAGTGAGAAAACTGTTCTAATTTATAAATAAATATAGTGAACATAATTTTTTATTTACTTTCACTTTTAATTAGGCTAGAAAAATCTTTAACAGTCCCATTTTTCTTTATTGTAATCGCCTGTAAATCGACACAAAATAAATAAAATATATAAAAATCATTATTGTGCTTAAAAGGCTACAGGATTAATTGAAATAAGATGGCTGCTTCATAAGAATTATAACTAAATTAATTTAAAGAATTTTCAATTTTTCAACTTCACAAATGATTAATCAAGTCTCCTAAATTTAAAGCTTTAAATTAATTTAAAGTTATTGGTCAACATTTTATCTTAGAACTTGTTTGATAATTAAATAACAATTTTATATTAATATGGAACACAGGTATTGAAGTTTAAAAATTTTAATTTGTAATTATTTTCTTCAAATTTAATAGAGAATACAATTTAAAGAGATTTGAGTCATTATTACTTTAAATGGATACTTTCATCTCTATCTATTAACAGTAAAATCTTAGATACAAATAAGCAAATGGAAGAGCAAATAAATTTTGCATAGTAATGGATAAGTGATTTGAACCTATTTAAAATTATTTTATAAATGTTTTATAAGGATACTAAAAATTACAGATAAAACGATGAATTTTTTATTTTAACTGCAAATGCATTACAGATCCAAAAATGTTAAACTGAGCCAACCTGTTATTAAAAGGAAATTCTCAACTATATTAAATATAAAATCAAAATTAAATAGCTTAAAGTTAATTATTTTAAAAATTTCTTTATCTATTTTATAGATTATCTTATTACTCAACTTGAGAAATTAAATTAAAATTCCATGTTTTTAAGAAATTAATAATTTAAGAATTTAATAAAACAAAATATTTTTAAGTATTCATAAATTCATTTTAAATAATTCATAATTTTGAAGACACTAACCAACATCAATTAATACAAATTAAGAAACCTATGAGAAGTTTATATTTTTATTTTTTCATATGCAGATAATTTTAATGATATAATTTTTGTTTTGAAAATGAATTTCTTTATTTATAAATTTTCTATTAAGGCTTGGGGAGAGGGCTTAAGAGATCTTTTAATTTATAGGTAATAAGTCTAATTTAATAATTTTAATGTTAGCTTAAAGCCCTGCACAATTAAGATATTTAATATCTTAATTGTGCAGTGCTTTAAGCTAACATTAAAATTATTAAATTAGACTTATTAACTATAAATTAAAAGATCTCTTAAGCCCTCTCCAAGCCTTAATAGAAAACGTTTAAATAAAGGAATCCATTTTCAAAACAAAAATTATATCATTAAAATTATCTGCATATGAAAAAATAAAAATATAAACTTCTCATAGGTTTCTTAATTTGCATTAATAGATGTTAATTAATGTCTTAAAAATTATGAATTATTTAAAATGAATTTATGAATACTAAAAATATTTTACTTTATTAAATTCTTAAATTATTAATTTCTTATAAACATGGAATTTTAATTTAATTTCTCAAGTTGAGTAATAAGATAATCTATAAAATAGATAAAGTAATTTTTAAAAAAATTAACTTTAAGCTATTTAATTTTGATTTTATATTTAATATAGTTGAGAATTTCCTTTTAAAAACAGGTTGGCTCAGATAATCATTTTTGGATCTGTAATGCATTTGCAGTTAAAATAAAAAATTCATCGTTTTATCTGTAATTTTTAGTATCCTTATAAAACATTTATAAAATATTTTTAAATAGGTTCAAATCACTTATCCATTACTATGCAAAATTTATTTGCTCATCCATTTGCCTATTTGTATCTAAGATTTTACTGTTAATAGATAGAGATTAAAGAATCCATTTAAAGTAATAATGACTCAAATCTCTTTAAATTGTATTCTCTATTAAATTTGAAGAAAATAATTACAAATTAAAATTGTTAAACTTCAATACCTGTGTTCCATATTAATATAAAATTGTTATTTAATTATCAAACAAGTTCTAAGATAAAATGTTGACCAATAACTTTAAATTAATTTAAAGCTTTAAATTTAGGAGACTTGATTAATCATTTGTGAAGTTGAAAAATTGAAAATTCTTTAAATTAATTTAGTTATAATTCTTATGAAGCAGCCATCTTATTTCAATTAATCCTGTAGCCTTTTAAGCACAATAATGATTTTTATATATTTTATTTATTTTGTGTCGATTTACAGGCGATTACAATAAAGAAAAATGGGACTGTTAAAGATTTTTCTAGCCTAATTAAAAGTGAAAGTAAATAAAAAATTATGTTCACTATATTTATTTATAAATTAGAACAGTTTTCTCACTTTATAATCATATAAAAATTAAGAAATTCATAGATAATTTAAAAATTAGAAACGAGTTTAAAACAAAAATTCTCCTTAAGTCATTTTAATTCATTTAACAATGATTATAAAAAATGATATTTAATCCTTCAAACCCTCATATATTATGAAGGAAGTAAGCTTAAGTAATTAATTAAAAAACATTAACTTCCAAAATCCTTAATATCTTTGTGATAAATTAAAATCAATATTTTTTAATAAAATTTTAAAAACTGGCAATTTCATCATTTAAATATTACTTTAATCGTTTTGTTTTAAAGGATTTATTTATTATTAAATTAATTATTTTCTTTTTATTTTATAAGTCATTCATCATTGGAATTTTTTTATTACAGTTTTAGAACAAATATAACTCTTCTATTAAAATAAAAATAATATGGAAAAATTAAGATGAAAAGTAATTTTCTAATTATAGTATAAAATTAAATTAAAATTGGTGATTACTTTAAATCATAAATTGAAAGTTGCATTTCGAGGCAGTTGTAATCACAGATTCAAATCTTTGCAGGTTGGCCAATAAGTAATAAAAAATTAATCTGAGTTTCTTGTATTTTTTCCTTGGCACCTCTTTGCAGCATAATATGATTCGCTCAACAATTTAAAAATTGAAATATTGAATTTAACAAACTGGTGTCGCTTATAACTCAGAACGAGCAAGCCCACACTTAAATTGCAAGCATATAAAGCTCTTATAATTCCATACTAAATCGAATGATGTAATAATAATTTAAATTCACCTCACTTTAACGGCAACTGATTTATTCCATACTAATTTAATTATAAATTAATATAATTTACAATTAAATTCTTAGAAATAATTCTAATATTTTCTAATAACAGAAAAAATTCTTAATATGGAATTTAAATATTAAAAGTTTTTTCTTTAATTAATTTAGAAATGGCTTTTTAATTCAGGCAATATATACCTACCATCCCATTTCTTCCAAGTAAATTCAAATTCTCTCTTCAGAAATTTATCAAACAGTGTAAGAAGTTGTCATTAGATTGTTGAAGTTTGGTATTCTATTTTTAGAGTTTTTTTTCTAGATACAATAAAATTCATGTTCTGCCATTTTCACGATTTTAACAATTTTCCACTTCAATTTCAGTTTCTGTCCTCTTCAAAAATGTGACGCTTAGTTTTTTAAATTTTTAATTCCGAGGTCACAAAAAGATGAAGATAAAAATAATTACTCTAAGATGATAAATTTCTTTAAATCAAGATTTAAGGAAGCATTATCTTTGAAAAGTAACTAATTATAGATGATTCACTCTTATTTAACATTTAAAATTTAATTAAATAAATGTTCCAACATTTATTATGCCTGAAAGATCGTCCATTGATTAAAACTAAATACTCAAGCTAAAACATTTATATTTTAATATCATGAATTAAAGCTTTAATTAATATTAAATTCAAATTTTTAGAAGATTGAATTTAAAAAATAATAATAATAAAATATATCTTAATAAAATAATATCTTAATAAAAGGATTCCTGCATTTATAGTTATTTAAGGATAAGATTTATTAAAAATTGTTTGTATACAACTAATTTTTCCAGCTGGATAGACTAAGTCGTATTGATATACATATGGATACTTGTTGAGAATTTATTTGAACAAATTCATTACCTGATTCCCTCCTTATTTAATTAATCTTTTTGTAAGAAGAGAAACTTTATAGCAGTTCGAATAAAATCTTCTGATGATCCATGATTAAATAAGTCATCATCCTTCTTATAAAATCCTAATTTAAGTCTCATCATTTATAATTAATTAAAAGATTTTGTAAAGTAATTTTATAGTTTTTAATATTTTTAATACGATAGAACAGATGATTTTTTCTACTTATGTGATATTATTTACTTGATTCTAATTTTTATTTGGTTTCTATAATTATTTGTATTACAATTATATATTTATAAATAAATGGAAGGTTTGTGAAATTATATAGCAATAATATTTTAAATTAAATTTCTAAACTCCAAATGATATGATAATAATTTTAACTTAATAATTTCAATGATGTATTGATATTTAATAGAAGCATTATCTTTCAAACTTTTCTACGCAATAAATTATATGAATATATAAAAATGATAAAATTTCTTTATTCATACACTATTATAGATAAAAAAATTATTTTTGATTTAGTCTCTAGCATTTTTTGTGCAGATAAATTAAATGTATAAAATTGTATTTAAAAGAACTTTGAAATCCTATATTTAATTTTATAAAAATATATTTTCATATAATTTATTCTCAACCTAATTTAATTGGATTGATCCTTAGTATATGTAATTGTATTATTTAAAGAATTAAAGTTTCTAAAGATTAATTTTGATAAAATTTAATTGGAATGAGAATTTAAATTATAAAGAAAAATTAAGAGATTTAAATTAATGTCTCAGATTATATATTATTATGAAATTTAAATATAGGGCTTTTCAATAGTTTATTGAAATATAATAAGAGTTTGTTTTATCTAATTACGAAAGGAGGTCTTAAATGAGATATTCAAACTTTAAACTTTGAACAAAGAAATAGACTAAGACTTTTAAAACCACCTTCCAGAGATTACTTCACACATAAATCCTATCGAGAAAACTTCAAGGAAGCAAGATGCATAAAATATATTGCTTAATCGAAAGGAGAGAAACAAAACTACACAATCTACAACTACCTAGATATTATATCTTATATTCAAAAGATTTTTTCAACAAATCCATTTATTATTTATTTTTTAAAAAAATAACTTTGTAATTAATTTTTTATAAATTAAATAGAACAATTAAACTTAAGGTGTTAGATCTCAAATTAAATTAAAAATGTTCTGGATATTTCTACAAAAACTTATGGAAATATAAATTTTTTATTAAACTTAATATAATTGATAATAATTACTTTGCTAAAGGCTTTCCAAAGTTTTTAGTATTTTCAAGATTTTTGAGACTTTTATTCATAAATGCATAATTTTATCTAATTTTGAAGAATTAATTAATAATAGAGTCATTTAATATTATATTTTTCTTTACATATTTTCTATTTAATCATAGATTTTATTATGCAAGCCTTTAAGTACTGAAAAACAGTCAGAATTCATTTTAAAATTTAATATTCTTAAGATTAAAACTTTTAATTTATTAACAAATATCTTTAAGGATGATTATAAATTCATTATTCTTGATGAATTACAAAACTTGCATTCTTAAGATAAAAAGATTATCAGAGGAAGTCATTAAAAACAATTTATAAATTTAATTATTCATTTATACGATCTGCCATTATTTAATAGAATAATATTTTTAATTCTTATAAATATTATAGAACTTATTTTTATTTTCCTTCTTACTATTATACGTTCAGCCCCGATTTTTCACTACTGGCTAGGAAGCCAGCTTGTCCAGTAATTAGCCACTGTTTTTAGTCTTTTTACTGAACTTTAGAGAAGTTGCTTAAAATCCATCCATGATTGGCATGTTGCAGTCCATAAATAACCCTACAATTGTGGGATTTAATAAAGTAAAATTACCTTTTTTTTTGACATTTTTGTAGCAATACTCGGTCGACAAGGAGCGCTTACAGTACCAAGTTTTAACCCAGATGGAAAATGCTTCGTCCTCGTTCGTCCAGGTCTTACAGAAGGAGACTCAAAAGTTTTTGAAAAATCGGGGCTGAACGGATAATATTAAAACTTCTTGAATATAATTTTATTTAGGAATAATTTTTAAAGAGGTTAATCTCCATAGTTTTTCAGATTTTTGTGCTTTATTTAAATTTTATTTTTCTAAATAAATTGAATTCCTAATTTGAAATATTATATATATTAAGATTCTCTGAATGCTTTTCTAAGATTATGATTAATTGGCTAATTTGTTATAATAAATGCAATCTGATCTCCTATTCAACTTTATTTATTAACTAAAAGGAATGAATATTTTTTAATTTCACTAAAGAATTATAAATTACTTACACTAATTAAAAAATAAAAGACATACTTTACTCTAATATAATAGCTTTAAGTCAAACATATCAGGCGAAATGGCTGTTAACTTAAATGAAATTTTTGATTACTCTCAGTAGTTTTTCTTAAACAAGTTTTCACATTTATTTTAAAAGTAAATATATTTGTGAGTCTTCAAGAAATTAGAAAGCATAACTACATAATCCAAGTTTTAAAATAAAAAACTAAAAATTGTTTTAAAAGTGTTGCAAAATTATCATGGATTTATTAGACTAATTTAAACGGATGCTTATTTTTTATTACACAAAAATTATTCCCGCTATTAAACCTAACTTTGGATTTATATTAAATAAATTACTTAAAGAATTAATTCTTGTAAATAAAAAAAATATTTCTACTTTAAATTTCATGTTCGGATTTATATCTACGATATGCTGTCCTAAACGAAATTAGACAAGAATAAATAATTATTTTAAAATTTAAATTGCTTTAATTTAAATTTGTTTTATATTTAAATTCGTTTAATCTTTTCAAAGCGAATAAAATAAATCACTTAAAAATACTTATAGAATCTTATTAGAAATTAATTTTTTAAACCTCAATAATTTTTAATGAGACTTATAAATTTAAATTTATTGATAGATTTGTCATTATTAAATATGACTACCCATGAAACTATAGCCACAGTGATAATTTACTTGCTTTAAAAAATTTTCAGCATTAATTAGTCACAATGAATTATTAAGAAAATGCATTTTAAAGATTTTCAATCTCCATATATGAAAATTGCATAATATTCCCAGCTTACTCTTCTATAAATCTCCTGTATGAACTCACCTTGGGACAAGTGGCTCAGATATCACTCAGATAGTGACAAAACAGTGCTTACTATCTCACTTGTTTCAAATCGAGATATCAGTTATGCCTTGTTGTGAGAGACCATTAAGTCTGAAGTTTAGAGCTATATCTCATTTATAATATTTGAACGAGAATTTTTTTACTAAAGAGATTTGTAAGAATACTAATTGCTTTAGTTATTAAGCTGCTCATGATTTTTTATACCTACAGAAAAGAGATCGATATCTAATTTTAATTCTTGTATTTGTTGACGTTCATTATTTACTTTCATTTATATCACCACCTACTTAATTTATTAAGATGGAACAATATTTCATAATATTGAAGACATTTAACGCAGATGCCCATTTCGATTCAAAATTAAATAAATAAATATAAAAAACAAATGAAAAATATTAAATGGAAGATAAAAAAAATCTAAAGTTCTCCTTTGTGCCAATTTAATTAAATAATTTATATTATAGAATAGGATACTAATATCTAATTTTTCTTTTATATTTTTTATTAAAAATAAGTGTATGATTAATTTATAAACATAGTAGAGAAAGAAAAAGTGACTCCAATGCTCTCAGAAGCATATTTAAGAGCTATATCATTTTTTTAAATATAAAAGCTAAATTATTGCTTTTAATTTAGAATATGGTCTATAGATTTTATACTAACCTAGCAACAAATAATATTTTTAAATTCAATTTGTCAGGTCCATTAAAAACCTTAACTATCATTAAAAATTTAAGAACCCAGATTTAAGCATACTTTATTTTAAAATCATAAAATTCTTATTACTCTCTGCTTAGTCTTCCTAATAAGAAATTTAATTCAATACTTTTTCACTTTCTATGTTAGAAGATTTATTTAAAGTAGATAATACTTTATCTATTCCTAAGATTTCTTCAACTAAATTAATTTTTTATTTTTACTTTATAAAAAGTAAATCTTAGCAGGAACCATTAATATTAAAATCTTATATTTCAATAAAATATAAAAAATTTCACTATTATAATGAAAAGAATGTAAGACAAATTATGATATTAAATAAAAATTCGTGCTTACTTTTAATATTAATTTGTATAAATATTGAGAGAGAGAGAGAGAGAGATAAATTAAAACCTCAATAAATAGAGGATATATAACTATGATAAACCTCTAAATCTAAAATTCTTAAATTTAATACAAATTTTATCATAAAATAATTTTTTAAAGATTATTTATTCTATTTAATTCATTTTAAACATTTAATACATCTCAAAATAAAGTCTAAAATATAAGTTCTAATTAAAATAAAATAGACCGAAAGAGATTAACCTGAAAAAGATAGTTTAGGCATAATAGAATTAATTAAATACTTTGTGTAATTATTTTATAAGGTTGACAAGTGGACAACTTTTAACTGAGAAGATTATTGATCCATTTTAATTTAAAAAAAAACTTTATTTTTTGCAGACTTATTCAGATCAGATTTATTAGTAATGGGAGCATTTTTTACAACATAGATCATGAGATTAGAAGTGTGTGAGAATCTGATTCTCTAAAATGGCACTATATGAGGAGAAACTTATTTGAATTATTAGTTTAAGCTTAAAAAAACAACAGCTGAATTTTTAACTGACAATATTAATTATAAAATAATTATAAATTTGAATTAATTTCTAAGCTATTTTAATATTTTCAAATTTTTGTTAGCATATTTGTTATGATTAAGAAGGATTTTTAATATTATAATTCGGTTATGATAGGATAGATATTAAAAAATTCTTTGGATTCTAAAAATTAAAGAAACATATCAGACTACTTAATTATAATTATCTTCAAGTGATTTTATAAATGGGTAATATTATGATATTGGAATTAAATGTCAAAAATTATGTGTGTACAAGTCTCTTATTAATATCATCTTTAATATATCAATCAATATTATTCATCGAAAACACGAGTGCGAAAACATGACTGCGAAAACATGAATGCTAAAACATAAGTTCGCCAACATTAAATATATAATAGCTGTCATCATACATGAGTTGTGATACATGACTTCTAAAACATGAGTGC
>JAJKFJ010021697.1:0-11232 GCA_027382625.1 Tetmemena sp. SeJ-2015 | reverse complement strand
AGTATTCCGCGAACATCTAGTTAAGTACTTCATCAGG
The DNA here is from genome assembly GCA_027382625.1 of Tetmemena sp. SeJ-2015. Taxonomy (NCBI): domain Eukaryota; phylum Ciliophora; class Spirotrichea; order Sporadotrichida; family Oxytrichidae; genus Tetmemena; species Tetmemena sp. SeJ-2015. The sequence goes on along the minus strand of JAJKFJ010021697.1, from coordinate 11,195 downwards.
GTCATGCGTTATAATAATACCTAAGTATTTGTATTAGAGGGTCATGTCCTATGCGTCAGCAATTGGAATTTGCCCAAAAAGGGCGCATTTTTCTTAACTCTAAAGGTTTTCCATTTCTTCTTATTTAACAGTAACCCATACAGACCGATATGCCGAGCTATTCTGTTCTGTTCTTAAAGTAGTTCGTCAGGAGTTGAGTTTTTTAATAGAATGACGTGGCCGTCAGCGTAAAGTTTGAATTAGGTCTTTCCGGGGTCATGGATGAAGGTTCTCCACATTCCATCAACGTAGATGTTGAAAAGTTTAGGTGACATTTTTTCACCTTGTGGGACTTCTAGGACAACTTACATGGAGATACCGTTCCATTTTAATGTTTGTGGTTATAGTTGGTAGAGGTTTCCTGCAAAGCATTTATCATGTATAGTCCTTTTGTCTTTGTCGTCAAGTACACAAACAAAATCCATTTCCGTATTAAAATCAGGGAAGTTGCGTTTTTGTTCTTTTACAAGGACTTGGGGAAGATCTCCCTCCCAGTTGCTCAGTTCTTCATAGTCATCAGAGTCTTCATCTTGGTCGAAGAAGTCGTGACCAAAGATTGATAGAAACTTTTAGGAAAACATTGACCACTTAACACTCATCCGGTTAATTGTTTTCCTATTTAATAATATTTTTTTTTAATTGTATTTATATCAAATCGTAAAATATCATAAGTTGTTGCAATTTAAGAAAGTCCAATCAGATCTTAAATTAAATCCTAATTAAGCGTGTATTCCAAGTCAAGTATTTGCCTATTCTGATTAAATATAGCTGAGAAGTTAATAAAAAAGAGAATCAGTTTATATATGAATTAATATGCCACAAATCAGCTGCAGTTTGAGTGTTTCAGATTTGAATAATTTTTACACCATTCGATGCAGGGTCAAATTCAAATAATTTTGTATCCTTGTAACATTTGTGTGGGAGCACTCAGTTAAAAGTTTTAAGCGACAGAAAGTTATTTAAATTAGACATTAGAAGTTATGGAATATGCGCGCATCATACCTCTCTACTGAGGAGTACTGTTGAGATGATAAAGAAAAAACTTAAATTGTTTTTGATGAGCTATCAAACCAACTCCGTGATAAATTAATTTAAAAATTATTTAAAACTTTTTTTCCCCCAAAAAAAAAAAAATTTTTTTTAAAAAATTTCTTTCAGTTAAATTAATAATACCCCCCAACACTTATATCTTATTTTTTAAATCATATTTGGGTAAGGAAAGCAGTTTTTATTTTTTATAATTTTGATAAAAAAAAAAATTTTTAAAAAAGGGTTTTGTTTTTTAAACATCTATTCTAAAAACCTTTTGTTTAATCATTTCAAAGTATTGTAGGGGGCACTTCGAGGGAAACTCCATCCTTTTCATAAATTTTAGTTTCTCTTGATTTTTGCAAGAATGTCTAGAAATAAGTTTGGTAGACCTTAGACTCTCCGAAAGCAAGAATCATCTGTAGTAGTTCAGATTAAATAAATTAATTATATGAGAGATTTAGTTACCTCAGCCTAAATAGCAAACATAAATTTATAAAATAATTTACTTTGATGTTAGAATTCTAAAATTCCTTCATACTTTAGTTTTATATCTCAACCTTGAAGTAAAATGCCAATGCCTTTAGTGGCTCTGTATCAACGAATTCAGATATTTGACCCATCAAAAAATTAATAAATATTAATTAAGCTTAAAAATAAAAACTTTTTTGAATTATGAAGAAATAAATAAATTACAAATTGTATTTTAATAAAAGAAATGATTCAGCAATTTAAGTAATTGCAAATATTTCAGAAATTTAAAAATATTAAAACTTGATGAAATATTTTTTTAAAATTTTAAATGATTTTAATCTATTTTTAAAATAAAATCCAAATTTTATTTGAATTTTTATATTTCTAAATTATTCATTTTTTATTTAACGAAAAATTTTAAATAATTTTTAATACTTTAAAAAAAAAAATTTAAATTAAAAAATTAAATTTTTTCTTAAAATGGCTAAAAATTTAAAAAAAAATTTTATATTCTTAATTTTAAAAATCTTTTTGCAAATTATAAAAAAATTTTTTAATCAAGGAATTAATTTTATTTTTTTTATTTGCAATAAAACTTTTTATTTTTGAATTTTTAAAATTTTTTATTTCTTAATTAATAAATTGATTTTGGGTTTAAATAAAATTATTTGAAAGATATTTACCATCATTTACTAGAATCAAGGATGTAAAATCTTTGATAAATTTAAAAGAGTCTTAATTTCATTTAAAATAAGCATGGGAGCTTTGATAAAAGTTTTAAGAGATCCTTCTTGGCATATTTTGTAAATCCTGTTGAGATTTTCTGGCTGCCAATTATGTATCCCGTGATTTGGATTTAAAAATTATTTCTTCCTATTTTTATTAATAGGTCATCAGCACTAGCAAGAGTAAGATTAAACTAAAAATTTGAATAAAAAATAACTTTATTAAATAACAATAATCCTTATTCTATCCTTAAATTAGAGAGAGGAATTAAAATTTTAAAAAACATCTTTGTCTAGCAAAAATTATATAGATCTTCCGTACCATATTAGCATAGCTATTATTCCATTTCACTTTCTTAAGGATTCAAATTATTTTAAGAATAAAATAAAAATTTCAGAGGATCATAGAGTTGCTAAGGGAGCTTACTCTGATTTTCGAAAGAAGAATAATGACAAAATTGAATAAAAATGAATGATGATTGCATAATACAAGAAAGTTATACTCTCAAATATTAATTAGGTCATAATTTTGATAATTTTGGGTTTATATATAATTACAATTGTGCGGATAATTACACTTGAATAATTTGCTCCCTTCCATATTTAGCAATTTGATAAAGCATATTTCACTATAAAGTTTCTTTAAAGTTTTCACATAAATTTTTTTATTTTAAATTTTAGAAATTTAAAATTGTGTCTCTTAACTTTATAAAAATTATATTTTATAAAATTGGGAAAATTTAAATTAAAAAAAAGAAGAATTAAAATTAAAATTAAAAAATTAAAAAAAATTATAAACCCTTGGGGGGAAAAAATAAAGGTCCCGAAAAAATTTGTAAGAGGCCTTGAAAATTATAAAATCATTCGTTTTAAAAGAAATTTAATTGTAAGCCACTTTTACCCTTTGAAACTTTTTCCCGGTTAAGGGGGGCCTGAAAAATTAAAAGAAAATTAAAAAAAAACCTCGGTCAAAAATTTTTGGGAACTTGGGTTAATTTCTTGGTTGGAGTTTGTGCCCATCGAAATCTTTTAAGGCACCCCCTTTATCGAAAATGGCGGGAAAAAAGAAACAAAAAACCTATTATAAATTTCCAAATAAGGTACCCCGAGTTTTCCCCAAAAATTATTGAGGCTCCCGCAAATTTTAACCCCGGGGCCCTAACTTTTTTTAAAAACCCCCCCCTTTTCATTTTTTTTTATTTTTTAACCTTAAATTTTTTTAAAAAATTTTCTTTTTTAAATTTAAAACCCTTTTAAAAAATTTAAAACCCCAAAATTTAATATAAAATGATTTGAAAGAGAGTTTTTAAAGTTTTTTCCCCAGTCATTTATTTTCCCCCAAATTTAAATCACTTTCTATATTCCCCTTTTTAAAATTCACAAATTCGAGTTTCTTTTTTTAAATTATAAAAGGGTTTATGCAATAAAAACCCATGTTTTTATTTTAAATATTTTCTCATAAATTATATTTTTTAAATAAAATAAGACTATTTTTGAATATTTTTGCAAAACAAAAAAAATCTAAAACAGTAAAATGATTTTTCCCAAAAATTTTTGCTGTTTTATTAAGATAAAATTTTTTATTATTTGGGAATAAATTTTGATCAAATTTTGATAATAGTGGATTTAATTAATTATAAAAGAATTAATTATAATAAAATCTAATTAATTTTGATACAGGTTATGAATTATTAAAACTTTTCATCCTTGTTGATATCTTTCAGAGTCTAAATTAAATAAAAATTACCCTTGGCCCGGGAAAAATACTTTAATTATTTTTAAAAAGAGCCCAAAACATAAAAATTTAAAGATTTAAAGTATAAAAGTGACATATCTTATAATTGCTAATTTCAAATGACAATATTGTAACCCCGGCATTAAAAAAGCAAACTGTCACCTTCTTCACAGGTTTAGACTTGGAAGTTGGTGGTGGAGTATTTTCTGTTTGAAAATGTAGGTATTAGTCATTCCTGTAATTGCAAGTCATGATTGGAAATAGAGAACATCTAAAGAATAAGTAAACTTTAGTGACTTCAAAGATTCAAGAGTTTGATTTTCGATGGAAGATTAGTGATTAATAGAGACTCTCTTCATGGAACTGAGAATGAAGGTATATATGCATTTATATTAAAAGCCATTTCTACAATATATCGTCAAAAATAAGTTTAATATTTGAATTCCGTGTTAGTAATATTACATTATATCCTCAATGCTATTATCTTTATCAAGCCAATATTTTAATGGTTGTAAATTAACAAATTATATTTAATTAATTTCAGTCAAAATATCTCCAAAAAAAATATTGCCTGAAAGACATTTTAGGAGTTGAATTTATTAATTTCATAAATTTGCAAATTAATGAAAAGAAACTAACTATGATTTATAGTTTCTGCGTAACCATTGAATTTATAGTTAATCAACTAATTATATTAAATTTCTTTGTATTATGAAATATTCTATGCTTCATATGTATAGAAAAATTAAATTTTTAAAAAAATTTTGAGTTGCAGGGCTTGTATCAAATATATTTTTAACTGATGCGGCAGTAGTTATTTTGTTCCAGAAAAAAACAGTTAGATTATTTATTATATATAATATAAATATCCATTTTGTTAGGTCTCTGTATAAAAATTAAATATATTTCCTCATAAAAAATAAGATAAAAATGGTTTTCAAAGATATATTATGATAATAGTTTCTCTCTCTTATTTATTTATCCTAAATTTGAGATTAAATTATATTAATACAGCCTATCTAAAAAATTTTAAAGGAAAATTTGAATTTTATTGAGCTACTTATAAAACATGGAGATAAATATGAAAAGCTTTATAATTAAAATTTTGTCTCGAGTACTTAAATTATCCCCTAAAATAGAAATACAAAACTCAAAAATTAGATTTCTTATCTATATATTTTATTCCCCATAAATTTAAATTTTCATTTATCTTTTTAATTTTAGGGGTGGGACGGAAGTGCATCTCCCCCCTTTTTATGGTCAAAATTGCCCAATAATCGTCCTGTTAAACCAAAATCGGCCAAAAATGCCAAAAAATTTAGATTTTTTTGCCATCAAAATTTACTTGAGAGTCAAATTTCATGATTTCAATTTTTTCAAAAATTATTTTTTTTTTGGTTATTAAGTCTAATTTTGATTAATACTTTCATGTTTTTGTGACCCCATCTCCTTTTAATGATTGAGATTATTTGAACTCCTATATATTCTTCTTCAAAATAGTGAGCCTAAGAAATGATTATCCAAAATAGGTGGGAAAAGGTTCTAAATTTTAAAATTTAAACTATTTCAAAATGTAAAAAAAGCTTATTTTTTTTATAAAACATTTTTAATAAACCCTTTCTTTGTTAAATCAGAGTAAGAGAAAAAACTTCAATAGATAAATTATCTTGACTTTGAACTTAATTGATATTCTTCATAAGTAAATAAATTCGAGGAAAGATTTCTCTAAGACGTCGAATATTATCAATATTTATAAATACTGAGGGAAAGTTTAACTTATATAAGTTTAAATTTTTTAAAAAACAATTTTTTAATGGTAAATTTTACTTAAAACATTTTTTGAGTTTTTTTTTAAAAAAAATTAAAATCATAAAATTTTTCCCCTAAAGGGAAATTTGGGGCCAAAAACTTTAAATTTTTTGGCATTATTGGCCGATTTCGGCCTAGAGCGCGATTTTTGGGCAATTTCGACCATTAAAAGGGGGAAGGTGCACTTCCGTTCCCCCCCCAATTTTTTAAAATTTTTTTATTGAAAAAAAAGGGATTTTTTCAATTTTTTAAAACAGTTTGTACTCAACTGTTGCTAAAGAGAGGTTTAGTTTTCCCAAATTTTAATTGCTTTAATTACTTATCCAGTTTAGTAGCTGATGGCAGTTTGAATTATAGTTTAAAAAATTGATTTGGGTTGTAATCAAATTGAACACATTGCCCTCTACTACTAATATCTGAAATCTAAAAAGGGGTTTTTGGGAAAAATTTGAAATTAATAGATAAAAGACAATAAGTTTGACATTAAAAATTAGGTATTTTAAAAAATTAAGAAATTTTAAGTAAAACTCCATCTTTAAAAATTTTTTAAACTAGCCAATCAGAGACTTAATAAATTTGAAATTATTAAGCAAAGCAGAGTCTCTGATTGGCTAGTTTCAAAAATTTTTTAAAAATGGAGTTTTACTTCATCAAGGGTTTTACCTTAATTTTTAAAGTAAAACCTTTTTTTTGTCAAACTTTTGGCTTTTTTTTTTAAATTTTAAACTTTTCCAAAAACTTTTTTTTAGATCTAGATTTAGTAGTAATGGCAATTTTGTTCAATTTATTACAATCCAGTCAATTCTTTAATATAATTCAAACTTTCCATCAGCTACTAAAATGGGTAAGTTTAAATTTAAAACAATTATAATTGGAATCTAAACCTCTCTTTAGCAACAGAAGTGAAAAGATTTGGTTTTAAAAAATTTAAAGTTTTTTTAATATATTACTTTAATTGTATAGTATATCAGATTTTTCTGGAAAGTGGAGACTAAGCAGAATAGAGTAGACTTGCTGAATGTTGGTGAAATTATTTAGAAAGTGCTGGATAAGAGTATTATGAAAATGATTAGATTTTTGAAGCAAATAACTAAATTAAAAATAAATAAGTCCAGGTTGAGTAAGGCTTTTCCTAAAAAGCTGTGACTACGTACCTTTTAAATTACTCAATGAAAAATAAGAAGAAAAATATATATATGAGGTCACCAAAATTACTTTGCCTCAGTTTTTCAATCCATTTTTCAGAAATACTGTTTATATAAAATACATTAGTTTAAGGTAAACCTTAAATAGACACAAAATTTATTTTCAATAAATTAATTTCTCATTCATGTCTTTAACGCTCTAAGTATATGGAATAAAATTCTATATAGAAAAATAAAAATTTAAAAGTGTAGATATCTTTTTATAAATTGATATTAACTCAAGAATTTAGTTAATTTACTTGCAAGCTCTTGAGGATTTAAAAGTATCTCTCTGACCTGTTCTAAAATTTCTTATGACTTAATTGCACCAATTTGAAGATCAAGGATCCTATAAAATGAATCTCATAAAAAAAAGAACTGAAGAAAGATAAATATTTTGGCTTTATTATAAAAGATAGATCAATTGGGATAAAAAAGTTAAATTTATTATGCAAAAGTTTTGAAATTTCCAACTATTCTGTAGATAATGATTTTATATAGCAAAAAAGCGAATGTTTTACATTGAATTTTTTGGTTTAACATATTTAAGATTACTTAAGCTTTGTCTACGTACTATATGCGAGAATTTAATTGGTTAGCAAGATGAAACACAACTGATCCTTGCTTGCTGAAGAGAGCTAACTGAATTTAAACTTAATTAATTACGTTTATTATTTTAAAATAATGGGTGACGCTGATGCTGGCTTCCTCCTTCTGCAAAAAAAGCAATTTGCTCAAGGTCGAACCAGCCGGTTTGCCCAAGGCGACTCCTCCAAGCAAACCAGCACTCATCCAGCCACCGTTGCCGACCTCTCCACAGCTGGCGGCTCGACCCTCTCACTGACTTTAAGTGAGGTCACTCACTAGCCGAGGGTATTAGCTAAAGATAGTTGAAGTATAACGGAGCTTCAGCTCGACACCAGCTGTGGAGAGGTCGGCAACGGTGGCTGGATGAGTGCTGGTTTGCTTGGAGGAGTCGCCTTGGGCAAACCGGCTGGTTCGACCTTGAGCAAATAGCTTTTTTTGCAGAGGGAGGAAGCCAGCATCAGCGTCACCCATTATTTTAAAATAATAAACGTAATTAATTAAGTTTAAATTCAGTTAGCTCTCTTCAGCAAGCAAGGATCAGTTGTGTTTCATCTTACTAACCAATTAAATTCTTGCATATAATAACATTTAATTTTTCTCATTCTAAAATTAATAATAACAATTAATAAAGCAAAATAATTTCTGGAGAATAAGCACAGTATTTCTTCTCTTTAGTTATTAACTTTCTAATTTTTATAATTTATTATAATATTGGTTTTGGGATAAAATCCGTTGAGAGTATTTACTACTATGCTAACTATATATTACTTAATTTAAATAATTTTTAACCTTCTCATGCGATTATACTATTTCCTTCCTTTGAATTATGAAATCACTAAATTATTGTAGAAGTTAAATAAAAATATATTGGCTAAAGTGCCAATCAGTTATAATTAAATCATTTTATTAAAAATATACATTAAAGAAATGGACAATTAATTAGAGAATCAGATTATTTCATTTTTGGTTTCAGCTTTTAAGGTAATTTAGAGGGAGATTTGCCTTTAAACAAATATAAGGGGGAAAGTATTAGATAGAAATAAATAAAAAATATCTTATTGAACTTAAAAAATTATTAGGTCTATTTTACTTAGCTAAGAGTTTTAATTTATTGTAAAATCTTGTATTCTATAGCTTGAGCATTTATTAATTTTATCATATATATACAGTCTAAAAAGTTTTAAATATATCGCTAAAGACATTATTACTTATATTTCATTCAAAATTTTAATTAGATTTATTATTTTATAAAAATAAAAATGACATATCTCTTTGTAAATTTAATTAAATGCTTAATCTGAGCTTTTGAGATTCTTAGACTTATATTTAAAGAAGTTTAGAGTAAGCAGATCTTAATGCTGGAGAATAAAATCCAAATCTAGATTTCTCAGCTCTGCTTCAACCAAATGTTCATCTATTTATTATAGAGCAATCTTTATGTCCTCTTTGAATATATTTAGAAGTTTTGGATTTCTGACAATTTGAGGTGACTTTTTAATAACCCATCTGTTAAACTCTCTTTCTCTTTTTTCTTCGGTGAACCTAAAATAAAAAAATTATATTTCACTTTAATTTTGTAAATCTAAGTTTATTTTTGATATCAAATAAGTGTATGCGTAATTCGTATTCTTGAGTTTGATTTGAACGCGCTAGTTCTTCCATTTAACTATAAAAGGTATCTAGGCTCAAGGTTTTTGAAAGAATTAGGAATTTCAAACTCTCACATTAAATATTTCTTAGTTATCATGTTAAAATACAAATTAATCTCTCTACTATCTTTTCATCTTTCTTGATAGTAGCAAAATAGTTTAGAAGGGGGTTAATTCTTTATTCCAAATGAATCCACTTTATGTCTTCACGCTCTGATAATTTGGTAATATAAAAATAATAATTAAAGAAAAAGTAAATGAAGAAATAAAAATAAATTGAACTATTTTGAAATACATGGGAAGTGCTACTGTTCACCTGAGACTCTACCACTGTATGTTAATAAAGTTATCACGTAAATATTAAAGTTTAAACAATAGCAGAAAACTATTATTTTAAGCTGTTTAGGAATTATTAAAAATGTATTTATTGTGACAGATTCATAATACTTTTTGGGCCATCTCGAGAAGGGAGTTTCATAATTTTCGAACCTTATACATCTTTCGATAATGATAAATTGAGATAGAGAGGATGATGGAGAGGAACGGTTATACATTGGTTTCCAATTTTTCAAAGTCTTTATTATCTTAATTAGATAAGTGCCCATTAACACAGCAATTTTATATCAGAGTTAATGACAGAGACATAAATTCTTAATTTTCAATACTAAATATAGAGGATCTTCTATAACTCTATCAAAATAATTTATCTTGAGCTTGAATTTCGCCTTAAAGCTTCTGAGAAGATAACTTGAGAGAAAATAAAAATCAGTAAAATTGGGCTTCTTAGTATTTTAACTTACCCTCAAATTATTGCAGCAATTTAAAGGTAATATAACTAATTGGATTTGAAACTATTTCAGGATTAGAGAGAAAATTCAATAAGAACAAAGGTTAATACTCTCCTATTGTTTAAATTCCTAAAATCAGGCTTTGAGATGTGTTCTTAGAAGGTTCTAACAAGAGAAATTACAAATTTATGTTATAATGAGTTAATCTATTCAAAGATTTTATTAAAATCGAGATTGGTTCAGTAAAGGTATAAAAATTGCTGGTTAAAGAAAATATATGAGTTTAATTTTCCAGAAATAAAAATTCATTAATACAAGTATCTTCTAACCACGATTTTTAAAAATAAATTCCAATCAGCTTTTAAAAATAGTCATTTACCCTAATAATAACTCTCATTGCATTTTCAAATTTCACATACCTACATAAAATTTGCGTAAATAAAAAATACTTAAGATTCAATATGTATAAAATGTAGTAAACTTTATTTAAAATTAAAAATCATAGAAGTTGAATTATAAATTCCAATTTAATATAGTTAATATTTAATTCAATTCTCCAAAGAAGAAATTATTAGCTGATTAAATATTATTTTTAAAAAAATAATAAAATTATATATTTTTTATAAAATCTCTCGAAGTTTATACCAGCAAAGATTTCAGCTAGTTCAAAAAGTTAACCTTCTTCAATAAATATTTCCTATCTCAAGAGAAAAACATAAAATAAATTTTTAATAAAATTTTATAAATCACTTTGAGATGTTTGAAATAATTGCTGAAATATTTAAATTATTAATTATATTTAATTTTTAGTTACTTTAATTGTGATGAGATAAAACTAATTCTAATATTTTTATTCTGAGCTAAAAATATCAGCTCCCTGAAAGTCATAATATTATTAGAAATAATTATATAATAAAGATAAATTTCCTTAATTATTAATTAGGTTATACAAGTTCTTATATAAATTTTATCTTAAAATAAATGACTCACTAGGCTTATTTTTACATCAAAATATTAGTTACAATCAAACATTGGAAAATCGGGGTCAACACTACAGAATTAAATAAATTTTCTTCACAAATAAAAAAATAATTGCTTAGAGAAAATCTATAGATAAGTTTGCGAAATATTTAACAGTTTAAAGAAGAGGCAAGTAAATTTTTATTTTAAAGTCT